>JBBPPX010000142.1:0-65551 GCA_038092235.1 Leccinum boreale
TTAACATCCCCTGGTTCGTGATAGAGCACTTACAGACTGTGGCAAGTTCAAGGAGCGGACAGGTGTTGAGAAGACAACCGTTCGGCTCAAACTGCTTTGGACTCAGCCTCGGCACTCGCCGCAACTCCCCTTCGAATACCCACCCGTGTGGCGGCCATATGCACGTGGCAAGCAACCAATGCAATCCAGCGAGGAAAGGAACCCTCAACGATCGTTTCCATCACTTTCAGGACGAATGCTCGCGATCGCGGTGTCCCTTCAGTGTATGAATGTATGTCAGAAGAAGTATTGGTTTGAAACTTTCTGTGGCCACCGCAGTTACAGTGTGTTCCTACCTTACCAAGCGCGCTGGCGTGACACGGTCCACGTGGGACTCGCCCAATCGAGGAACAACATCTGCTTTCGATAAATGGCCTTCGATTGGCAAACCCATTGTGGGTACGGATACATACACAATACTATACGATTCAGAAAGACGGAAACAAAAACAGTACGCACCAGAGAGAGCTCTGTATGGACCGTGACAAGAAACTACTATGAAAAATGAAACGTAGCCAAGTACGAATACGAGCTGAAACGAAACATTGCAGGATTCCAAGAACTGCTAGCACCTAGATCCATTCACCTCTTGGAGAGGAAGAATAAGTGAATACAACATATCGCGAAGATGAAGAACATACTTCATGGGTTATCACCTCTCAAGTGCTACACCGGCTCGCTTATTCCAAGGAGGCCATTACTCCGAGGCCGCATCTTGAACTCCAACCGCGAATTCGACCTCGCACCAGCATTAAGCCCGAGGCCTCTCAGCTCACCTACCGCGAATCCTTTGTCTGGTTCGCTGAAATCACCACGGAAGTATTGCCCCCCGGGCCCCAAGTGTCTTGCAAGACGAAGATTCACCATGGCTGTCGACAGAACCCATCTCAGTTCCCACCTGCAGTTGTAGTAATGAAGGTTGAAACCCGACACTTGTCGTACAAAAGTGGAACTTCGAATGCGGCACTCACTGAAGGTTCAATCGCATGCAACACACCCTGCTGTCCTGCCCTCTGCTGAACGTTCCCTTGCGACACCGCACTCGCTGAAGCTTCACTAGCAGGCAACACACCCAGCTGCCTCCCGCCCTCCGCTGAATGTTCCCTCGCGACACGGCGCGTCACTGTCACAAACGGCGCTGAATTTTGAGCACGACAGTATACATTCCCCGCAGCTGAACCTTCTCTCGCGACACTGCGTGTGGCACTGCCCCGTCCCGGCGCCCAGCGCTGAATCTTCGCACACGACACGCAATCCCGCCCAGCTGAACCTTCTCTCGCGACACTGTGCACTGGCACTGCCCCGTCCCGCCCAGTGCTGAATCTTCGCATACGACACGCAATCCCATCCAGCTGAACCTTCCCTGACGACACAGAATCCTACCCAGCTGAACATTCTTTCACGACACTGCGCACGCTGCTCCGTCCGAGTCCCGCCCAGCGCTGAATCTTCGCGCACGACACGCAATCCCGCCGAGTTGACCCTGCTCTCACGACACTGCGCTGTCCCGCCCAGCGCTGAATCATTGCGCACAACGCAGCTGCACCTTTTCTCATCAGCGCTGAATCTTCACTCCACGCAATCCCGCCAATGTCCACACACGACACTGCCCTGTCCCAATCAATGCTGAATATTCCTTCACGACAGCAAGCTTGAGAACCTATCGTAACGCGCACTCAATAGCCCCCGACGAGCGCTGAATCTTCACGCACAACGTGCCATCCTGAACGTTCAGCTACGTGGGAGATATGTTGTGCGCTGAACATTTGCACACGACACACCATCCCGCACAGCTGAATGTTAGTTCACGACAGTAAGTACTACCCTGTCTTGACGAGTGCTGAATCTTCGCGCACGACAGGCCATCCCGCGCCGCTGAACGTTCCCACTGGCACATGCCGCCGCCACACGTGAATGCACACTGAATCTAGTACTGCCCCGCCGCCTCGGACGGTGCTGGATGCTTGCGCACGACACACTGTTCAGCTCGGCTGACCTCAGTTAGCCCACGACACCACACGCCGCTGCCCGGCCCGATGAGCTCGGAGATCTGAACGCGCTGCATTGGCACGAGCTCTGAACCATCACGACACGACTCGGACACGACACACAACACAACACGAATCCGTCAGTGCCTGATGGCCATCATATCGAACTTTGAACCATCGCACACGGCACGACCCCGTCTTTGAACCGTCGTACACGGCACGGCCCCGTCGGGGTAAACCATGTTCGAGAGTAGATTTATTGCAGAAAATGATGGAATCCACGCCATCCGAGTCCTGGCACCACTCACCTCCAATGTCGAACCATACTGTGAAAGTGTATGTGCCCCACGGTGTGCGTGTCCAGTCCCTCGCACTGACATACGACTATGATGTCGCTGGACCAGTGGTAAGCGGTGGTGCTTTTCAACAAAGATTAGTAACTGATATTTTATCATTTCAGACCTTTGAAATTCACCTAGAACCCGAGCCTCAGGTCCAGACGCTGACATTGCAAGAACTGGCGAAAGCCATCATGGCCATTCCAGAAAACTTGAATGTGGCTGGCGTCCATCAAGTGCCGAGCAGTTCCGAGTCTGGGTCGGCTGCCACTGGCCCCGTCGAAAAGGGCACTGCCGTCCCACTTGTATGTCGTCTATAAGCCTCAGGACTGAAAATAATTTGCTAACATCCAGCCATGTAAGATTGAGGAGCCGGAACCGTTGGAAGAGGCCCGCGGGGTGCTTGTACAGCCTGAGGCAGGCCGTCGCACGTCAAAACGACTGAGGACCGCCAGGCGTCGTTGATCGGCCGAGGCGATTCAGTCTGTAGTCATGTAAATTTGATCTGACACGACACTCCACGAATTTGTTAGTGCCTAATAGCTTTGAACCATCGCACACGGCACGACCCTGTCAGGGCAAACCTTGTTCGCTCCCGACCACGCGCTGCACGTCCCAACGAGCTCTGAACCATCACCCACGATACGATACGATACGATACGATACGATACGATACAACACGATACGACACGACTTGGCAGTGCCTGGCAGCCTTCATATCGAACTCTGAACCTTCGCGCACGGCACGACCCCGTCGGGGCAAGCCTTCACTCCCAACATCGCCAACCGAACTTACTATTAAACCATCATGCACGGCACCACCCTGTTAGGGTGAACCTTCACTCCCGAACATCAGGCCGTTGCCACCAGCTTTGAAGCTTCGCACACGACACAACGGTCCTGATCGACAATCGGAAGACGTCATGGGTCAGACTATCATCGGCCTTTTTTTTTTGGTATATATTCACTAGTCGTTACATGTGTCAATCAATTACTACATGCCGGTGGTAGTTAACGTTGATGATAATACATTCGTCTCCATCTCACAGGCCAGTGACCCGAACTCCACCCATAAACCATGAAAATGAGAGCGAAGACGTTTTTTGATCCGTGCTTGGCGATGCGCATAGGCTCGAAACCCTTCGAGACCCTCCTTATCCTTCGACATCACTTGATTCGCGCGTGTCGTCCACCAGTTCGCATGCCACTCGAAGTACTTGAGGATCCTTGCCATCTCTTCGGAGAGAAGGCTGGCTTCTTCTGACCACCGCATGTAGCGTGCACGTGCCCTACACCATTCGATGCGTAGCGCTGCAGAGACCGTCAGATCAATTTAATTAAAATTTATGATGTATACCCACAATCCTGCGTCTCCGCATCGCTAGACTCTGTCAATCTACCAACCGTGTATATCCATGATAACTGGCGACGACCCTCTGATGGTATTGACAAAGAGGCCGATAGATCCTCGGCGGGACGCAAGTCTTCGTCTTTGAGGACACGAAAAATCCTATCACAGCCAATAGCTCCCAGAATACTAGACAGAGAACTAACTGCAGCACGATTATTGCCTTCCTGCGGCCTATCCCTGGGATCGGGGCCCATCAGGTCTGACGGACACGAATCGGCATGGGCCCTCCAACCAGACCCACCGTTTTCTTTCGACGAACTCTTTCGACCACTTCCGAGATATGACGGAAGTTACAACACGGCCCTTTTACCATCCGTTGGACACCACACGTTCAACTTTCCTCAATTTCTAGGTTGGACGGTGATTCAATCCTAGATGAGGGGGTATTAGCAGCGGCTGCCCATTCAGTCACGACTGTGCATGCCACAAATGCAGTGCCAGTGGTCGGTGATGTCGCTGCGACAGACGTGTCGACTGGACATCTCCAAAGGTTGTCTCCACTTCCAGGGTCTGAACCATCGAGCACAAGTAACGCAACCAGTTCACCATGCCCTCAAGCGTCTTTGTCACACAAGAGACTCAATTCCAAAAACGACCAGCAGTTGGACTCCTCAAACATAAATGCCGGTCGGACCAAGCGTGTACGCACTGCGTCGAAGCGTGCTGATGAAGCGAATGCAATTGGAGGGTGTGTGTGAATGGTTGTATTGGTGCACGCGCGCGACGTAATGTGTAGTCACATACCTGTGTTCCGTTTAGAATGCCCGGGCCGTTGATACGAGACCGATAGAAAATATACAGTTTGACTTGATAGCATGATTACGTCTGGACTCCAACGGACCAATCAACAAGTTGATAAACAATGTACACGTAGATTACCGGTTCGAGAAATCGTGCAGGACACTGAATGTTCAATGCTACAACTTGCTGATAATCAATGTACACGTAGACTACCGGTTCGAGAAATCGTGCAGGACGCTGAATGTTCAATGCTACAACTTGCTCATGGGCCAATCACAAATAAGGTTCGCTCTGGGCTCCAACTCCGTCGGGTCGTTGTCGTTGCGTCGTCAGGGTAGGTTGTTGAACGAGGGAAGAAGAGTGGTGAGGACGGTGAGGATGAAGACGACTTGATGTACTCACCGTTGTCGCCGTTGTCATTGTCGCGTCCGAGTCATCCGCGCCGTACAACTTGTCTCCAGTCTTCCTCGTCCTCGTACTCCAGCTCCGTCGTGTCGTTGTCGCCACATTGTCGTCCGCGTCGTCAGTGGGCGTCGTGTGGGCATTGCGTCGTTGTCGTTGCATCGTCGGGCTAGGTTGTTGCATGAGGGAAGGAAGCGGTGAGGACGAGGAGGGTAAAGACGAGGATGACTCCGTGTGCTCACCGTCATCACCGTTTTGTTGCATCGTCCGCGCCATCCAAGTCATCTCTCGTCTCCCTCGTCCTCGTGCTCCAGCTCCGTCGTGTCATTGTCGTCACGTCGTTGAGCTAGTAGGTTGTGTGAGGGAAGGAGGACGGTGAGTGAGGGTGAAGACTCAGTGTTCTCACCGCCGTCGCCATCGTTGTCGTGTCATCTCCCGTCTCCGATCCCTCGTCTTTGTGCTCCAGCTGCGTCGTATCATCGTCGTCACAACGCCGTCCGCGTCGTCAGTGGGTGTCGCGTTGCCGTCGTCACGGTGTTATTGCCGGTCGTCGGGCTACTAGGTTGCTGCGGGAGGGAAGAGAATGGTGAGGACAGGATGAGTACTATTTATAAGATCTTAGTCACCTGGATTTTTAATGAACGTTCAGTGCTGTAGCAGTCAAGCGAAATTACCAAATTACCATTGCTTGGCCCTTGGGGGTGAAATTTCACCCTAGTTCGGTTGGCGATGTCGGGAGCGAAGGTCCACAAAACAGAGTCGTGCCGTGGGCGATGGTTCAAAGCACAATGAATCTGTCAGCTCCTGACAGATTCATGTCATGGGTGATGGTTCAGAGCTCGTCGGGATGGGCACTGGCAGCGCGGGGTGCGTGCACTAAAGTTCAGCCGAGCCGGAGAGTGTCTTGTGCACAAACATCCGGCGCTCAATGATCTGGACAGGACAGAACACCAGTGAGGGAAAGGTTTAGCTGGGCGGGAAGGTGTGTCGTGTCACTCACGTGGAGCACCATCGGAGCAATTCAGCACGCGTTGAGACAGGGCAGGGCGTGTCGTAAAGGAAGGTTCAATAGCTGGGCCAAAAGGTGTGTCGTGTGCGAACGTTCAACACCATCGCCGGGACTATCAGGGCTATTCAGCGCGCGTTGTGATTGGGTAGCGCTTACCGTGAAGGAAAGCGGGATGGTGTGTCGTGCGGGAAGATTCAGCGCTCAGAGCGGGGGCTATTCAGCGTGCGTTGCGATAGAGTAGCGCTCAGGCTTGCTGTCGGGATGGAAGGTCCAGTGTTTGGGAGGCTGTCGTGTGGGAACGTTCAGCTGGGCAGGATGGCGTGTCGTGCACGAAGATTCAGCGCTCCTGAGGGTGGGGGCTATTCAGAAAGCGTTGCGATAGGGTAGCGCTTAGTAGGCTTGCTGTCGTGAAGGAACGTTCACTTTGGCGGAATGGTGTGTCGTGCGGGAAGATTCAGCGCTCGGAGCGGGGGCTATTCAGCGCGCATTGCGATAGGTTAGCGCTTAGGCTTGCTCAAGCTTTCGTGAAGGAACATTCACCTGGGCGGGAAGGCGGGAAGATTCAGTGGCCAGAGCGGGGGCTATTTAGCACGTGTTGCGATAGAGTAGCGCTCAGGCTTGCTGTCGGGATGGAAGGTTCAGTGTTGATTGGGAGGCTGTCGTGTGGGAACATTCAGCTGGGCGGGATGGCGTGTCGTGCGCGAAGATTCAGGGCTCGGCGGGACGGGGCAGCGCATGGTGTCGTGAGAGAGAGTACAACGTTCAGCTGCGGGCGGGAGGTGTGTCGTACCCGAAGATTCAGCGCTGTTCGTGACAGAGTAACGCGCCGTGTCGTGCGCGAATGTTCAGTATACAGTGGGGCGGGGCGGGGCACGGTGTCATGTGTGAACCTTCAGCGGGCGGGGTTATTTGTCGTGCACAAACTTCGTTCAGCGAGTGAAGCTTCAGTGCGGGATGTATTTAGTATCGCATTCGAAGTTCCACTTTCGGTCGACAGCTGTAGGACAATTGAATGTTCATTATTACAATGCTGCCTGCAGTTCCAGCTTCCGTCGACTTCCTAATGACCGATATCGCCACGGAAGTATTGCCCCCAAATTTCTTGCAAGACGAAGATTCACCATTGCTGTCGACAGAACCCATCCCATTTCCAGCTTCCGTACCCTCGGTAGCGTTAGACTTCCCAATGACCCCGTGTAATCGCTCTGTCAGACTCCGACCGAACGCGCCTTGTTGTCAGGTCATCAACCTCGCCCCACGTCGTCCAGAGTTCCCGAAAATTCCGTTTGGTCAACCTGTCCCAGCCATCGCCAACCAGATTGCGCAAGACGCGCTCAGAGTTCTCCATTATCGTCGTTTCGTCTCGTAATTTGCACCGAACCTCGTCACAGGAGTAGGTCGTTGCGATGCCGCACCTTTAACGCAGCCACAGAAGAAGCGAGACAGTGGCACCAGATCGTTCAAACCAGGCCCAGCCTATGCGCGAACACCACACCATCGCCACCACCGCCCGCAACAATTCCGTTTCACCGCGCCCTAAAAAGGGCGTGCTGGAGAACACGAAATTGTGCAGGCTGATGGAAAAGGAGGAAGGGGAAGTGGCGTTTTCGTTCAGGAAGTGGTGAAGTGGTGGCTTAGCGGATATCCACGCTGCTGGCGGTTTCTGATCAATTTTGGTGCGACTACGGTCTGTGTGCAAAGGGCGACGAGGTTGTCATAGGGAAAGGGAGACGATCGATGATTGACTTTTTCCGAGAGACCTCAAAGGTATAAGCGAATCTTGTCGGTGGTAGTATCGACGTCGTCAAAGGTCGGAATAACGGTTGGAATTTGGGATGTACTTTGAAGGGGACGTTGAGCTCCGGGGGATTGAGGTGCCAAGGGATGTCATCAGGAAACATGGGTGCTGACTTTGATCAATCGGGTCTAAAATTGGCGAGTGCCCAACGGAGTCGGTGGTGATTTGAGGCTGGGGTGGGTGTCACTTTGCTTGTCGATGGGCCCATGGGTACGGTCTTCGAAAGCGGGAGGCGGAATGATTGTGTGGGATATCGGATAGTACTAGCTACTTTCTCGACTTGGGTGAAAGTTGGTGGTCGGAGATATCTTCGAACGGTGTTTGGAAGACATCGTGAGGGGCTTGCGGGAGTGACTACAGGGGTTTGTGTCGGCCTAATTGAGTAGAGAGGCGGCGTGGGAGGAGGTGAGAGTGTCCCAAACATCACCACACTACCACACACCACACGCTCCATGCCTCGCAACGGTGACTCACACGCGACTGGAGTGGACGTCGCAGAGCGATCCAGGCGCGGTTTGAGCACTACGTAACTCTTCCGTGCTCCTTGAAGCATCTCACGTGTCGAATTTGTAGGTCCGTTGATGTCCTTGTCGATGGGGGAACTAAATAGGTCTCGAATCTTCAGCACTTTGGCGCCTATCCTCCTGATGCCGGACTGGAATACGTGCTGCAGAGGAGACATGAAGGTCGGGGCGGTATCCACGGCTTTGTTGCCAGTATTGTCGGAAGCCATCTTGGTCGATGACATGGGTTCGCGGCTCGTCGTTGTCTCGGGCGCGGAAATAAAGGGGCTAGTATCGTCCCTCGATGGAGAAATCATTGTTCTCGAAACCTCGTTGGGCGGCTCACTCCTCACTGGGCTATCGGCCTTGTACTCTGCTTGACCTTCCGGTGTCCCGACTGCCGTCGAGCATGGCGACGACGCTGGGAATATGGGAACGAGACCGAGAGATCCCGAAGAGTCGTCTGGTGTTCCTTCAACATCAGGTGTCGTCGCGTCACTTACACAGGAAGAGGATATATCGCTGAAAACCGACTGTGGCGTCGTGAACTGTGTTGCGCTCGCGTCCAAGGCAATCGACCCTGTCTGCGATGGGGACGACGATAGGTTTGGAGAAGACCAGTCGACGTGGGAAGTTGTCTCCGCTGCATCGTCTGCCGATTTGATCTGCGTTGACCTCACTGCTGGTGGCTGACTGCCAGTGAGCTGACCTTCCTTCTGTGCAGTCGGCAATGGCTTTGGAACAAATGTCCCCTTGTACAAGGTGCGGATTGTGGACTCGGCGTAAAGGAAGCCGAATTGGCACCACCACCGTCTCGTTTCGCGCGGGTGTAGGCATCGGGTCAAGCACCGGGTGGATTGAGTCCTCCTGCTGAACGGCGATCAAAGCAATACGAGGTCTTAGCACGTGCTTCGTCTGAACTTGACGAGGTTGTCCTTCATTGCTCCCAACAGACGTCACGCACGCGGAGCACCGATAAGCGCCAAATGCAGGAACGCATTCAGGTAGACGCGGAGGTTCGTTCGTTGTCGTACCCCGTGTCGGTTTCGCCTGTCCTAGACACCCACCGGCCAGGTCGCCTTCCTTCGACGTAGGTGCCGTAATGGTCCTCTTCCATGGTGGTGAGGCGCATCCCGGCCCCTTCGGAGCGGCGGTCGACTTCCCGGCTAACTTCCACCTCGGAGCATAGCGCTTCGTATTCAAGCTACAAACCACGAATAGTCTGGATCCTATCATCTTCTAAGAATGCAAAGCCAGCTTCATGAACGAAAGCCGTCACGGCAGCGTATGGTGTACGTACGGAGGGCTGCGGGACATATTTAGACCTGCCTTTCTGCGGCCGAACCTGCTTACTCCGCTTCGCGATGGGTTTCCACCTTGGAGCATAGCGCTTCGTATTCAAGCTGCAGACCACGAATGGCCTGGATCCCACCACCGTCTAAGGACGCGAATAAGTCCCGTGAAACGAACGCCATGATGCAGTGTATGACGTGATGTAAACGACGTACGGAGTGCAGCATGCGCCTGAAGGTTCGAATGAGGATGTCGTTGGCGCTTTCTGTCGTCGATGTGGTCATTGCTGGAGCGAGGGAGAGGACGAGGACGAGGACGAGGAAGAAGGGAAAGCTAGTCCCATTCATAGCGGATGACAGGATTTTATACCATTTTCAGGGCCTGGACCAGTTGGAACGCGGGCTGGTGATGGAATCGACTGCTGGTCGGAAATACATTCGGGCTGGTTAGCGGCAGACTGGCCCGGGTGCAAATCGACCAAATTCGTAATCGGACCATGCAGGGTGTGGTCGGGCAAACCTGACAGGAAGTACAGTATCGACGAGACTAGATCTGATATGCGACTCAGAGTGATTTACTAGTAGTTACTATCTCGCTGATCATCCAACGAACTATCAAAGAACCGGACTGATGGGAGGTGCCTTCTGATTCAGTTATTCGTGAGGGGATCGATGAAGGTCAACGCAAGTGACTTTGTTTCTAGACTGTATTGGGGGAATACATTTCTAGAGATGACGACGGCTGCTGTTCTTCTTGATCTTCACCACCTACAATGTACTAGCGCCCTACCCTTACTATCTCATGGCGCCGTAATCACGACGACGGGGCCTCGTGGGGTGGCAGACCGCTAGGCGGCGTAGGCACGTCCTCGCTGATGTCACCCTCTTTGGCGCCCAAGATCTCCAACAGATCCTTGCGTCCAAACATGTGTGCTGTCTCTATCGCCGTTGGCTTCCCGAGCCTGGGATCGGCGCCAGCGGAGACGAGCGCGCGGACAATCTCATCGTGCGCCTTGAAGACTGCGCCTGCGACGATGGACTGACCGCGGTCATTGAGGCGGTTTGGATCTGCTGTGCGCGCGAGGAGGGCCTTTGTGAGATCCGTGTGGCCGACGTAGGCTGCGAGCATGAGGATGGTGTTTCCTGTATTGACGTGATCGGTCGATCGGGGCGATCGTCGTGCGTGAAGCCGTCGTCGTCGCCATGACCAAAATCGGTGGGGGAGATCGCTGGGAGAGATCGAGATTACGCACCCTGAGCATTGGTGAGATTCACGGGAAGACCTGCATCGACGGCTTGGAGGAGCGACTCGGCGTTGCCAGAGCGGGCCTCATCGAACATGCGGTGCGCAAAGTTGAGCGTGTCTGGCGGGAGCGAGGCGGGAGGTGCGCTAGTCGGCGGGGGCTCGGCGATCGATGTCATCAGGGTTGGTGAGAGCTGTGATGCAGGTGGCGGTGACTTGGATCGGACATTGGAACAAACCTTTACCACCAACTTCCACCAACCTCATATATCATAGATGTCTCTCTTCAAATGGTCCAGTAAGTTCACTACGCGCTTTCGTTCCGCTCCTCAGTTCAACTCATTCGCCGTCTCGTCCAGCCCCAGAACGACGAGGGGCCGCCAACAAACTCCTGCCTATCATCCCCAACGAAATATACCTCCACATTTTCGATTTCATCGCCCCATCCACTCCAGATTCCCCGCTATGTCTAGACGAACGCAATACGCTCCGAAATCTCTCTGGCGTTTGTCGATTCTTCGCCAACATCTGTCTCCCTCGCATATTCTGCTCCGTCGAGTTCTCCACCTCGAAGGGCAGCTACGAAGCGTTCATGCTATGCAGACAAAGCGCCTCAAAGCGGCCTCTTGCACTTCCCCTTGCCAGATCAGTCAGGTCCTGTCGTTTCACCGATTGGTGCAGTGACGACCCAAGTTTTGCGGAAAACCTTATCGACACGCTGGTGCACATGCACAACCTCCGCGAGCTCCGTTTTTGGTATTGTTTGGTGGACATGGTATGCTGGAGCGCGGTCGCGGCGCTCCCCGCGCTCGAGTTTCTGTCGTTTGAACACTGTACATTTTATAACGAACCCGAGGAGTCAGAGGAGAATGTCAAGGTGGAGGTGAAGGTGTCCCGACTGTGTGTGCGCCAGTGCTTCGAGTACGATCAAGCGAAGGCGTCCGCGGACATGACACACGTGCGCGTTCTCGAATGGGACCTGTCCTACGGTTACCTGGGGCACATGGATTGGCTACTGCGCCAGGGCAGGTCTGAGTCTACCATCACGGAGTTGCGCCTCAGTGCCACCACGCAGATCTTCTATCAGCTCGGGGAATACACATACGAGATGCACACGCTTCCCCTGCATGCTCCACAGTCTCTCGAGGTGTTGTGTTTCGCGCTCGGAGTGTCGTTTTCGCGCAGGATGGCTCGAGATGTCTTTAAATGCATGCTGGATGATCCAGCGTGGAGGAAGAACTTTTGTTTGCTTCGCTCGCTGACGCTGAGGACCGTCATACCGAATTTGGATGAAGTAAGGGTGAGTCGGATTTGTGACCTGGTCTTGTATGGTCATTTGATAACTTACATACCATCCTTGTACTAGTTAATCCGCAGACCCATAAAAGGTATGTTTATGGTCAATCCAATGCCAATTGTAGGTCTATACTGAAAGACTCTTTAATTCGAATGGGATGGTCAGACGACCTGGCTGAAATTCGACACATTGTTTGCGACGAGCTTGGTCCCGCTTTTACCAGTCTCACGCACGTAGACTATTTCGGGACGGTTTTCCGTTCGAACGGTCAGACGTGGACGGATTGAAGTACTTGGTGCAGTGAAGTGCGATTTTCCTCAGGGGGTCATCGTACGTGGGTGTGTAATAACTTTCCTTCATCCTTTGAAATCTACCAACTTTAGACATCCAAGCTGCATTCTCTCTCAAGACACCTCTTCCTCAAATATAATCGTGATTGTTAATGAAAAGTGAAAGAGAGGAAGGAAGAAAAGCGCACATCGGCACCATATAATCTCACGACACTCTCGAATTTGCCCCCTGTACCTGCGTGTAGGCGGGCCCTTACAATCGTTTCTGCTATCTAACGATTACAGTATGTCAACCGTGCGGACGCTGTCCATCATCTAACTCAGTGGGATCAATATTGAGTATATATCGGAACTTCCAAAGTCTTCAAACTTTCAAGGGGTCGGTAAACTCCTGCAGACCTGGCCTTTATTCCTATCAGCTATGAATACTTCCCGTCGTGCTAGACAAGTTTCTCTTCAGATAGTCCAGTGAGTTCACTACCCGCTTGCTTTCAACTGCTCCGGCTCAGCTCAACTTTTTTGCCGTCGCGGCCAGCCCCCGGAACGACACTCCGGCTGCGACAGCGTGGAAAGAAACGAACCGCTCTCCCTCGCCACCTCAGTCAGGTCGCAGTACCGTTTCGGCCACTGGCGCTAGTGGACCTCCCGATTCATCCGGAAAGGATTTTCGACGCGCTGGCCCACACGCACAACCTCTGCGAGCTCCAGTTTTTGTACTGTCTCAAAGTGGAGGTGGCGGGCTGGAGCGCGGCTGCGGCGCTTTCAGCGCTCGAATCTGTGGTTTGAATATTGTATACCGAGAAGCCAGAGGAGAATGTCAAGGTGAAGGTAAAGGTATGTTCAAACTTCAAATGCTTGGGGTACGGTCAAGCCAAGACGTCTGAATCCGCGGACGTGCTCTCCGTAAGTCAGACTTGTGCCGCCTCTGTTTTTGTCCCGTCTAGATGTCATCCACCCTAGTATAATGGATGCTATCCAGACGCATGGAAGGTATGCATATGAATCTCCTGGTGCGAATGGTAGACTTAGGAGGCTGAAACATCACTCCTCGAATTTCCCGCATCTTTCGTTTGCACAGCGTCGTCAGATGACTTGGCAGAAATTCGACATATCGTTTGTGATCAGATCGATCCCACCTTTATCAGTCTCACCCACGTAGACTATTTCTGGACTATCTTCCGTTTGGTGGACGGGAAGTGGTTCGGTTGACGGTGTCGTTTTATAGTACTTGCGGTGCAATTTACCTCAGTATTGAATACCTGGGATGTTAGATAGTGGACAGTCTGAGAGCACGTCGAGCCGGCTAACTGACGGATGCGGTCGCCGTTTTATACTTACCAAGAGGGGCGCGTCGTTGTAATTCACACCTCATTTAGTCGGCTGCATTCTCTCTTGCTCTTCCTTCGAAACGCAGTGATTAGTATAACGGCCGGCCGGAGGAGTCGGAGTCGTTTTTACATAAAGGGGTGGTTTACGTAATGCCCTTTTACCAACGTTTTTCACCAAGTACCTATGGACCCAAGTACTTATGGATCCCCCGTCGAAACGAACGAAACTGGACCCATTGTCGCCCTCAAACAAAGAGAATGTCGAAACAAATAACGACGGTGGTAGCCCGGAACAGGAGCACTGTACGATTTGTCTGCAATCTTTTCTCGACAGGGCGATTATCCCCGTGTGTGCACACGAGTTTTGCTTCGAATGCATCCTCTTGTGGTCAGGTGCGTGCGTACGACGATTTATGTGAGCAAAGCTCAATAATGCCATTTTAGAACAATCGCGCAAATGTCCACTCTGCTCGCGGTCGTTTGACAATTCCTACCTCATACATCACGTACGGTCCCAGTATGACTACCAGAAGCATTACCTTCCTCCCTCTCGGTCGTCTCCACCACCATTGCTGACAGGCGAGTCTCGCGCCAACGCGCTTAGACACACCCGACGGGAGCGCCAGTGGGGTCGTAGGCAGCGGCAGCAGCGCGAGGAAGTAGACCGACTCGAAAGAGCGATCACCAGACGCCGATGGATATACCAACACCACATTTATGCCAAGGTCCGTTCTTCCCTCTTTTCGCTAGTCTCTAACCGTTGATATTCGTTTTACAGCACGTCGCTTCCAATCCGTATACCCGCTACCGCCCTTTCCCCACTCCTACACAATTCGCTGCTTCTCCGGATCTCATCAGCCGCATGACGATATTTCTGCGCCGCGAACTGCGCGTATGGCCCAATCTTGACGTAGAAGTGAGCTTTCAATTTTTCCTTCCTCATCATCCTGTGTATGCCTCGTGTTGATCCGACCATCCATTTTCATTCCCGCCCGATAGTTCCTCACGACATACACTATATCGCTCATGAAATCGATTGATATCCGCTCCGAATCTGCCGTAAAATTGTTATCCGAGTTTCTAGACCTCGACGCGCCGTACGCCGCAGGCGAGAGGCATGTCAATGCCGAACATTTTGCACATGGTAAGTCCAACTTCTATGCCGGTCTTGGTGGTTCTGACGCCATCTGCTTTAGAGATTTATAGTTATCTTCGGAGTCCGTACCGTGACCTTTTCGTGTATGATCAAACAGCGCAGGTATGTGTTTCCCTTGCTTTCCCGCAAATGGTAGTTGATGTACCGGTCATCCAGTATGACACCCCTCCAGAGATATCCCCGCCACAGGAGATCGAGAGGGGTAACCGTTGGAGCGTGGAACCCTCACCATCCCGCCGGTCTCGGTCACGTTCCCGATCCAATTCACCTTTTGCCCCTCATCGTGAACATAGTCCAACATCAGCAATATACCGTAGAGAAAACTTCGCGGCGGATCACCGCGAAGCCAGACCGCTCAGTAACAACCACTCCACGCGGAGTATTCATCCTCCTGCGAACCGTGACCGTTCCGACGGCGTTGAACATATCTTACGGAATCCGCATTTGTACACTGGGGATATAATATGCCCAGAGACTTCGGGTTCCACGGCTCTGGGCAAAAACCAAGACACCGGATCACCCGTCTCGTTACATCCCCGAAGCGACGGAAAGGGGAAAGGGCGAGAGATACAGGAACCAGTTTCCGAGACGACCCCAAAATTCGATGCACCTGGAGGGGATAGCTCAGTGATCACGCTGGTCGTTTCTATGTCAGATGATGGGGCAGATTACGTGGATCAAGTTGGTGGAGGTTCTTCCGCGAATCCTCGGGCGTCACGTAAACGTCCGGATGTTCACATTCATCCTCGTAACCGTACGTTATCGGGGTCTGTGCATGCCTACCTTTCCAACCCCGCTCCGCCTCGGAATTCACAAGCCAAGAAATCCAAACCCTCTGCTTCAGAGCTGGAGCAGGACGAACGGCCAGGAGAGACAGATACTACTAGCGTGTCCGCGACGAACGCGCGTCCTGCTAGTCTCCTGCTCCGACTCACCGACGGCCCAAGCGGCCCAGATGTCAACCTGTCAGTTTTCCGAAAAGTGACTACCGACGAAGTCAGGATCAGGACATCCGAGCGCCAACGGTGTGGATAGCATATTCACCGTGGGTCGTGCGCCATCACCCATGCCCATCCGACGGAACACGGCGATCGCTCCCTATTTCTTTTTCTTCCCACTGGCAAGGGGTACTTGGTTCTTGGACGTTCGCAGGTGCTTGTCTGCGCTCTTGGATTTCCCACCGGAATCTATGTAGTAGACGAACATCGATGACAACGCCGAGTCGGATTGCCTGCAAGGGAGCGGTGTAACATGGGGCTCTTTGGTCACTCGCGTCACTTCGGACCGGTTTTGGTTGCAGTGCACCTATCCCCAGGTAGCAGGAACACGGACGCAGGTTTGCTTGGAAATGGGAGAGGGACGATCAGGGGGTTAGACGGGGGCCGTCGGGTTCGGGAATGGAGAGATACCCCGGGATGGTAAGTTGTAATGTGCGTGGGTGTACTCCATGTTATCAGGTGCCGCATCATGAAAGACGATGGCGGTGGCGGTGGCGCTCGGTTTCGCGGCGTGAAGTGGGAAGTGGAGAAGGGAGGTTGCGACAAACAGGACAAATAGGCACAAGCGAGTGGCGTCGGAAGTGAGGAGCGGGATCAGGTGGCGCGGATGAGTGGAGCCGGACTCGAAGAACTGACACTAGTCTTGAGGGGAGGGAGGTGCATGCGGGCGACACCGTTGACCCTCCGTCGTCCGGGCGAACTGCAATGGTTGGGACGGGCAGCGCCTCGAAGGCACCAAGTCGAAGTCGACGCAGATGTCCGAGGTGTCTGGCATGCACTAAGCGCGATCCTGTCGATGCAGGATGAGGACGGTGACGGTGACATGGCTCTCTCTCTTTCGTCCGCCGTGTCTCTCTCTCACTGTCGTGTGCCTCGATTTATGATTTATAACTACAGTATGATTAGGATTATGTCTTTCTGTCACGCGTACGTACGACGCAGTCTATCGTCCCTTCAATGAAAGGCACTGACCTATGTGCTGCCAAGGCACGAACAAACGTCATGGTAATTGAGAGTTTCGCTGGCATCATTTCCTGTCGAGCGCGTGCGTCACGGTTGCCTTGTCTGCGGGGGGGAAGGTTCAATGAGCAAACACCGCCGAATGAATGTGGGGGTTGGCCTTGGACAGCTTATAACTACCGTGACTGATTCCTAGTGTCACTTGGACACACTGATCGTAGCGACGGTCCAAAACCCAGAATCTATAGCTACATAGAAAATCCAGATCGATATCGGTTGGAAACGAGGCACGACGTCACCGGGGCGGGCGAGCCGCTGAGTATGAGCCAGTATGTCATACGTAGATTGCATTATTTCCATTACGATTATGAAATCGGGATATGTAGTTGTCGTCCCGACGGCCCGACTCGGACTTACTACTGACGGTGCGGGAAAGAAAGAAAGACTCGGAGGAGACAACGACAAGACCATCATATCGGCGTGTTCAAGCTGTAGGGTGTCGGACGTGGTGGGATACGGGATACGGGATACGGAAGAAATAAACAAATAAATGAAGTTCCAGTGTTGTGCGGAAACACAGAACGTCATGATTGGAAACCCCATTAGATTGAAAAAGAAGGGACGGGAACGGGATTAGAGTCTAGACCGGCAGACTGCTCGTCCAACGTATACTTACTCATTGGCGTGTCAATGTGGACGTCAGTGTACGCTGGTTGTAAGCACATGGAAGATCTAGAATAAAAGAAGTCGACCCGGAAACACAAGCTCAAGCCTAGAAGTCTTAGACCGCCTCAGGCAGGTACAGCCGGCAAAAAAGTCGGTAGGAAACTGTAACTTGAATACAGTTCATTGCCTATGAGAATATGTATGTAACGGTATAACCCACGGAGCGAGCCATTGTTTCCCCCGGGGCCCCCCCTTCCCGCCTCAATTAATCAATCAAACGTTCCGCACCTCGGACTCGGAGGTCAATATCATGTGTGCCACACCCGACGGCTTAGGTTCCTGACATCACACATGATGCGAGATTACGAACTTGACAAGTCATTCAGGTGGGTCCTTTTGATTTATTTTTTCCCTCGTTCGATTTCTTTTCCCTCGTTCTTTAATGGAACCAGGAACGGGACCGGACACGGTCGAATGCTGTATATCTACTTGTACTCATGGACACTACGTAGTACCGTTAGCCAGGAGGAAGAGAGACCGAAACGGAAGGAGTAGCCCGTGTGCGCCGGACGCTCGGAACGTCTCATCCTCGCATGTGACCTCTTTGAGTTCCTCTTCTCTTCTCTTCTTTCTCTTCAAAACATAAACAGAAAATTTAGGCGCGGCTATCAATGTAGTGTTTATTAATATAGGATCATTCCCGTAGCGTAGCGTACCGATAAAAATACGAAGGATATGGATATGAAAAAAAACAATGGAAAGAAGGATCAAAGTGAAGAATGAAAGGAAAAAAAAAATGGAGAAGCAACTTGGAAAGGTTATTACGGAATTATAAAAAGTGACAGATGCTACGGTTCTCTGATGGATGGGGTAACTTATTACTAACTAAAGGTATGGTCATGGATTACGTTGTATAACAGCAGCGATAAAAGGAAGGGATAGAGAGAAAGAGAGAGACGAGTCCGAAGGGATGGGATGTGAGCAACAAGACAACACAGTTAAGCGAAAGCGATGGAGAAGAGGGAGGGCCGGGAGCGACGAGCGGCGATTAAATGTAAATATACGTGGGTGCTTATGTGGTAAAAAAAGTGTTCGCGACCGAGAGTGTGTGAGGCACAAGGCAAATAGCGAAAACAAACAAGAGATGGAAGCAAAGGGGACGAAAAAAGCCGCACGCAAGGCGAACCGCAAAGAAAAGAACTAGCTTACCAAAACACGCGAGAGGAAATAGTGATATAGGAAATAGAGTGGAGAAGACTGGGGACACGCATCGTGATGTTGTTTTCATGGAGGTTGCGTAAGAAAAGGAGTGTCAGTTCGTGAACGCGGACTTTGTGAATGGACGATGGTGGGTTATTGCTGTGCGTCAAGTGGTCATCGTGCGGTGGTGAGATCATCGTCTAGCTTCGTCCGCGTGCCCAGACGCCGACAACCGCTCACTCGGGCCTCGAGGCGAGATCACAGTATTGCGCGGCGAACGTGGATCCAGCGGCGTAGCGCGGGGCGGTGGTGGGTCACTTAAAGACGGGTAAAATCGCCCACTACCATCTCCGGCAGGAGAGTCGTTGCGCTGCGCGTGGTCGTAGGCCCCACCGACGAAAAAGCTCGTGGACCTCGCCGATCCAGACCACGATGCAAACTCGGGACGGGTGTAGGGCGAAAACGTCAGGGGATCCCACTGCGGCTTTGGTTGGAGCGCAAACGGGGGCGGGATGAGCGATCGAGGGGGGCTGCTCGAGTCGATAGCGAAAGTACGGACGGACGAGTCGTGACGTTGAGCGACGTTTACAAGAGTGCGCGATGAAGGGAGTGATTGTGGCGGGAAAAAAGACGTTGCCTGCTCAGTACTTTCCAAGGGACTGAGGCTGATGGGGGGAAGCATCCGAGAAAAGCGGGGCGAAGTCTCGGCGTGTATCGCTTGGGCTGGATGTGGTTCAAGACCGCGTGTGTGACCGCGAGAGTCGTGTGTGGTGATGGGCTCTGACCGAGGAGGAAGAAAAGGGTGCCGCGAACTCCCTGGAGAAGTTTTGGGCACTCGGAGTGGAGGGTCCCAATCTTCGGCGGAAGAGGGCCCAGGGTGTCGGGTAGGAGACCAGCCAGGCATGCCTGGTCCTAACAGGGCGGGATTGGAATCGTGCGATCCGCCTGGCGTGCGGTGAGGAGAGTGAGCGCTGCTGGTGCCTGAATGGGGCATCTCGATGATGGCACCACCGGCCGATGGAGAGGCAAATGACGACGAAGGGGAAGGACCAGCGGGAGTCATGATGGGAAAGGGACCAAACTGAGGAGGACGCGTCAACGGGGCCGATTCGGCCTGTGGGCGTCTCGCCTTTTGCCGCTGATTCTAAACGGGCGGGGATTAGCAACACGGCGATCGAGTGGGACGGAAAGATACCGACTTGGAACCAGATCTGCGAGAGACGTCAGCATGCGGTGCACAGATTAATGAGCTGGACGCACCTGTACTTTGCGTGCGCTCAAGTCTATTTGGCGTCCAACTTCCTCTCGCATGGCTGTCGTGGGGAATCGGGACTGGGAAGCTATGAGTGGGAGGAGGGCGACCTGTGCGGAGGCAGCGTACCTTTGCTAGGAGGGCATGGAGGACGGCCGACTGGTGAGGGGTCGTGAGGGTGCGAGTGCGCTTCTTCTTTGGAGGGGCGGTGGCCTTGGGTGCGGAGCGCTCGGACTGCTGACTACGCTCTGCCTCTGTCTCGTTATCTGCCATCCCACTCTGGTCGGAAGAGTCAGAGCTGGAAGAGGCACGTTCTGTGGCCATCTTTGCTGTTCTTGGTCTTTTAGTTGGCAGACCAGGGCTTGTTTCAGGCAAAGGATGTGAAGTGGGATGTGTGGGTGATATGGAGTGGGAACGAGGGACTTGAGAGTCGTATTCGGGGAGTCGTGAAGGCGTCCGAGGGCTATTTGATGCGAGAGTAGTAGACATTCGTTTGGAATAAACAAATAAGGAATGCAGGCAAGGATTGTGTGGTGGTTCAGAAGTTCAACATCTGCTGTGATACGTTCAGTTCAGTGCAAGGGTTCATTAGTAGGATGTAAATGACAAACGAACCCGCTGAGCAAGAAAAAAAAATCCAGGAATAAGATTAAGCCCCCACCAAACTGGCCGGCGTGTTGTCACCGAAGTGAACCAGCCAAATCGATCAAGGCGACGACTCGGACGACAACGACGTTGAAAAGTTGTGACAGGGCTGTCAATTACTGCACTAAACTTCGCGCGCTTCCGTCCAAAATTATCCTCCTCGTCCCTTTCGTCATTTTCGTGTAAAACTTACACGTGTGAGGGCGGCCGTTAGCCGACATGACTTTGTAACACCAGCGGTAGCGAGTACACATATGTATGGACCGATCTCGTTTAATTTGGTCGTCTTGGTCATGGGAAATGACCCTGGAAGATCATAATGGGCGGCGCACAGGCTGCCTACTTGCTGACTAAGCTTGATTGATTTGGCGTGAAAGTTGGGGGGTTTCGGTGCTTACTTCCGCCATTAATTATTAAACGTGTCGATGACAGCGCATGGGTCGTCCACTCGGAAGAGGTCCTACTACTCCTTATGTAGACACGTTCTGCCAAGAGGCTCCAGGATTCTCAACAGCACGCGATGTGTCAGCCACAGGGTGTCATATCGGTTGACGTCTCAGTTCGTGCAACAAGGGTTCAACTGTTTGAACTTTGTCGCGATGGATCCAATGGACACAGGGCAACATTCGATAGATCATACGTATTTAATATGCGCGTGGCACCGCACAAAGTTTGAGGCAAATTGAGTGCGCAGCAGTCACCCATCCCATCATGACAGGCAGTGCTGGTATATTGATTGGACGAGCCTCGTGATCATTTCATTTTACGTGGCTGAGTGACTGGAATGATCGAATAGATTCCCCGGATACGGTCATCCGATCCATCCCGACATCCTAGCGACGGCACGTAGGCTAATCCTTCCCCATCCATCGAGCGAGTGCGCACGAGTGACGGAACTGTTTCAGCTGAGTATGTGTGTTGCCTTGGTAGCTACGCCCATGAGTACAAAGAACAAGAGGGACGAGACCCTTGCTGCAGGGTTGTCATTTCGGATAACTCCGAATCATGGCTGTGCTGTCTCGTCA
Source organism: Leccinum boreale (assembly GCA_038092235.1). Taxonomy (NCBI): domain Eukaryota; kingdom Fungi; phylum Basidiomycota; class Agaricomycetes; order Boletales; family Boletaceae; genus Leccinum; species Leccinum boreale. The sequence goes on from JBBPPX010000142.1 coordinate 21,582, forward strand.
TGGGCGCGACTTGTGACTTACGCCCTTTCGTCGCTGTACCATGTCCTACTTTCTCCCTCATTTGCCCTCTGGCTGGCACGTTGACGAAGCCATCAAGTCAGAAGAGGACCGCGTCGTCGTCATTCGCTTCGGACATGACTGGGACACCCAATGTATGACCATGGACGAGACACTCTACTCTGTCGCTGAAAAGGTCCAAAACTTTGCCGTCATCTACTTGGTCGATATCACCGCCGTGCCGGATTTCAACAAGGTGCGTCGTCGTCGATCCATGTTCGAGTCTTGTTCCAGACGATTGCGTGCAGATGTACGAGCTGTATGATCCGTGCACCGTCATGTTCTTTTATCGGTGCGTGGCCAGTGGTCATCGATTGATCTGTATTTGTTGATCGTGTGCACGCAGGAACAAGCACATCATGATCGATCTCGGTACCGGTAATAACAACAAGATGTACGTACTCTGTTCTTGTTACGTTTCGCATGGCTCATACGTGCAACCTTTAGAAACTGGGCCATGGATAACAAGCAAGAGGTCTGTGTGCACTACGTCTGCTTGACTGTCTGTTCACATTCGGGCGCTGTTAGCTGATCGACATTATCGAGACTGTGTACCGCGGTGCCTCGAAAGGACGTGGTCTCGTTGTTTCGCCAAAGGGTCCGTCTGGTTTCGTTCCTCCGAGCGCCTCTTACGTCGTCCCGCAGATTACTCGACCCGGTACAGGTACTAGCCGTCTGACTGTAGATCGAGGACCATGTACTCGTAGTAGAATTAGGGCCGGCATTCTCGTGTTTTTGATGACATAATCACTTCATTGTTAGTACTCGCCAATGTCGACCAACTTACTGCTACTCCAACGCCATGTCGTCCGTCGCACCGAGCACAGTCGCTTCGTCGCCACCACCCAGCGAAGTTCCAGCCATCCAAGACTCGGAGTTTAGCACGCGTCACGTACGTTCCCTCGCTCCTCGGTTGCTTTAAGTACCCCCGCCTGACGACTACAGACTTCGATGGCCCCAGACGCGCCAGATGCAGAAGACGAAGGAGAGGTGGATGTATGCGCATTTTTCTTTCGTCTCCCTGGTCACCCTTCTCATCCCCCGCTAGGACGTATTCAGCGAAAGATTCGCGCGCCTCGAACGTCTCCTCGAAAAATCCTTCACATACTCCAACCTCCTCGGCGCGCAGATGGACAAGGAGAAGCGGACGTCGGCATTGCGCGCTGCGATGCGCGTCGCACCTGCACCTGCGTCCTCAGAGCCCGGTGGTGGTACCGGTGCGCGCAAGCGTCCAACGCGTAGAGCGAATAGACGGCGTGCTGCAGTCGAGGCTGAGAAAGAGCAGGAAGAAGAACAGGAAAAGGTGCACAAGCAAAAGGAGGAAAAAGAAGAACAGGAGGAGGAGGCGTCGCTCGACAAACCCGCCAGCGCTGTACACAGTCCGCGTCCAAACTTTCTGCAGCCGGCGCTAGTGACGGGGGCGAAGCTGAAAGACTATCAGCTCGAGGGCGTCGAGTGGATGGTATCACTGGACAAGAACGGCGTGTCGGGCATCCTGGGTATGTCCATGGTTCCAGATTGCGGAGATGTCACTCATAAGAGATCGATTTTGAAGCGGATGAGATGGGGTTGGGCAAGGTGCGTTCACCCTCTCTCTGTCTGTGTCTATAGCTGACGTGGCGAACCAAAAGACCCTTCAAACTATCGCATTCAACGCGCATCTCCGCGAACTGGGACATTTCCGACCATTTCTGATTGTCTGTCCGCTCAGCGTCATACACAACTGGATCGACGAGTTTCGTCGCTTTGCGCCCGCCGTCTGTATTTTTACCTCTGTCTAAAACGTGCTCGAAAGTTGCTGACCTCGAAGTACGTCTGTTTTTGCAGATACCTGTGTGCATGTACCATGGCGCGCCCGCCGAGCGTGCTGAGCTGCGTCGCACGGTCATGCGTGAGCCGGACGACGGGTCTGAGGCGGTGGCTGGACCAGGGGAGCGGATCATGGCCCCGCGGGCCAAGGCGTCGCAAAAGGGAAGAGGTCAGAAGGGAAAAGGCAAGCCCAAAGCCCCGGCGACCAAGACGCGCAAGCGCCGCAAGGTCGATACGGACGATGAGGAGGAAGACGAAGAGGACGAAGGACGTATACCCACCACGAGTGATCATTCCCGCTCGGCCCTGCCGCCTCAGACAAAGGAGACGTTCCCGGTCGTCGTGACGACGTACGAGATGATCATCAGGGACCAGGCGCACCTGTCCAAGTACAATTGGGGCTACATCGTTGTAGACGAGGGACACCGGCTCAAGAACATGAATTGCAGGCTGATTCAGGAGATCAAGAAATACCCGAGCGCCGGGCGCATGATTTTGACCGGCACGCCGCTCCATGTGCGTTTGTTTCTTGACGATCCCCTTGTGTATGACACGCCTGTGTTCGCGACTCACAGGTGTCCTTTATTGTAGAACAACCTGGCAGAACTATGGTCGTTGCTCAACTTTATTCTTCCGGACATCTTTGACGACTTGGATACCTTTCAGGAATGGTAAGTCGTGCGGCAACTATTCATTTCCCCAGTGTGTCATCGGCTGCGGCTGGCCCCCCTTGTTTTGTGTGCTTCGCTTCCTTGCTTGTCACCTTACCAATCCTTTCACCCTATGTATGACAACTCACGTTTTACGTCAACCCATCGACATCGTCGTCGTCGTCGTCGTCGTGGCAGGTTCAATCTCGGCACGCTTCAATCCCAGCTCTCGCCCACGCAATCAACCCACCTCATCTCCACGCTTCACGGAATTTTGAAACCTTTCTTGCTCCGCCGACTCAAGGCGGACATCCAAGGTCTAAACCTGCCACCGAAAAAGGAGTACGTGATTTACGCACCGTTGAGCGTGAGACAGCGGGATTTGTATGACGAGATCGTGGAGGGTCGGATTCGTCGGTTTTTGATCGAGAGAGGGGGGGAGGTGAAGAAGGAAGAGGACGTGGTGGACATGAATGCGCCGAGGAAATTGAGAGGGGGGAAGCGGAGGCGATATGACGTGGATGAGAGCGATGACGAGTATTTCGAGCGGATGGAAAAGGGGGAGGAGGGGGAAGAAGAGAGGGTGAAAAAGGAGGAAGATATTGCAGAGATTGGGAGACAACACCGGGCGCGAGAGAACGGTGAGTGCGAGAGTCCATCGGAAGATGCATGATCCTGATGGAAATGAAAACCAGTTAAGGGTATCAACAACATGCGTCTTCAGAACACGGTGATGCAGCTACGCAAGGCATGTTCGCATCCACTGTTGTTTAGGGATGGAACGGAACCATTGCCAGAGACCATGGAGGAGCTGGTGGATGCGAGTGGAAAGATGATGTTGCTGGAGCGACTGCTGGACGAGCTATTTCGTACGAAGCACAAGGTGCTGTTGTTCAGCCAGTTTACGACCATGCTGGACATCATTGAGGTGAGGCTTCGCTGTATCTCCTGTTAGACCCGTTATTCATGAACGTACTGGTCACGTGATGTTATCGACAGACATGGGCGACGGAGCTCAAGGGGTGGTGTATCTGCCGTATCGACGGGTCGACGGGTCCACTGGAACGACGGGAACAGATGAACGAGTTCCAGGAAGGAGGGGAGAGGAAAGATGCTCCGGTGTTGTTCCTGTTGAGCACACGTGCTGGGGGGCTGGGAATCACGTTGACGGCTGCGGACACGGTCATCTTTTATGATCAAGATTGGGTGAGTCAATTTAACTTGAAGAAGGGTGGGGGTGACGTTAGGTCGAAGAGAATGGGGCGTTCGTGACGTTCGCCGTGCCCGATAGTCGTATCAGGGAGCGAACAAGCGCTGATGGTGTTCGATGATGGTTCTAGAACCCGCAAATGGACGTTCAGGCCCAAGACCGGGCGCATCGAATCGGACAGACGAGGCCGGTATTGGTGTTTCGATTGGTGACTGCGCACACGATCGAGACCCGAATCATGCAACGTGCGACGGAGAAGCGCAAGTTGGAGGCTCTGGTAATAGCCAAGGGTAAGTTCGTTATCTGTTCCCCGCAGAATGAAGTGGCGTTTTAACGAAGGTTTGCGGGGTTTGGTAGGGAAGTTCAAGATGCCGGGACAGGTTGGACGCAGCAAGGTGGACAACATTGCGGACATGGCTGCTGCGCTGTTGAAGCTGGAAGGTGATCATATTGAGGTCGTACCTAAGACGCGCGAGGGGAAAAGGGGGGTTTTAAGCGATCGAGATCTGGGGATGCTTTTGGATCGAAGCGAGGCTGTGTTTGCGGACAGGTGCAAGGGGTGGTCGAGCGAGGGACAGGATGGGACACGTGGAGAAGGAGAAGCAACGGAAGGTGGAGGGGGTCGGAAGGCGGCGTTTGCGGTGTACGAGGCGCCGATGCATGGAGGGGACGAGCTGGTGGCGAGGATTATGGGGGAAGAAGTTGCAGAGTGAGTGGGGTCACGGGTGTCATTGATGATGATGCATTGCGACGGATTCGGGCCGGGAAGGGGTCTAATAGGTCCGGTCAGATGGGAGTATCTTGTTGGCAACTGATATGTGTGTCACGTTGTGTGTCCAGCAGAAAGGGGTGCGACCGGCAAACGCCGTTACCAGTTCATCGTGCCATTTAACTCATCCTTTCCCCTCTCACTGCTGCCCCTTCGATCTCTCTCTTCCACGATGCTCGCGCCATCCCTTTGTTTCTTGTCTCTCCCTAAGCCGGATCTACTCCTTGGCTTGGTCGGCGTCGGTCCATGCTTGGGCCATTCAGATGACTTCAGCGCCACCCCCGCACTCGCCATCAAACGCGCACCGCCGGCGGGGCTCCTCGATCTACCGCCCGAGCTCTTGACGGCGATCTGTTGTGCGTGCATGGACGATCATGGTCGTGATCGTGATCGTCGACACCAAGATTGCTGCACGGTCGTATGGATGCGTCTGGTGCATATCCTTTTCTTTTTCTTTTCTTTTTCTAGTCTTCGTTATCGTTATCGGCCTCATGATCGTCGCGTGCATCATTTTGTCGCCCGTGCTATTCTACTTTTTTTTTTTTTTCTTCTTTTTTTTTTTGGGCGCGCTAAACGCTGACGCACGCCCGATTCCCCTTCTCACTTGCTTATAGGTGTGTCGGCGATGGCGAGACGTGATCGATGCCTCGCTCGAACTGCAGTACCGTATCGCGCTCGTGCGGGACGGTATGACCGATCGTCCGCCCACGAGCGTATGCCAGCAGGCGCAGCAACAAATGACGTTGACCGACCGGCTATCGCGCTTGCGCAGATTACGCGACGCCTGGCGCACGCTCGACTGGACACGATGTGTGACGGTGCCGATCTCGGGGCCTTGTTGCGCGTACGAGCTCGTGGGCGGGCTTTTCTGCAAGACGCAACCACAGCGCCTACCGGGCAGTCGAGCAGGCGCCGGCGGCGGTGGCGCGTTTGTGAATACGTTTGCGTTTATGGATACAGACGAGGAGGAGGAGGACCCGTTCATGCATGGTATCGATGATGAGAACGAGGATGCTGTTGATAACGGCAACGGCGACGAGGATGTACATCACGTGTTTGGCTCGCGCACGCTGTCTGCGACTTGGCTCCCGGGGATGGACGATGGTGGTCGTACGGAGGTGAGGGAGGACTTGGGGATTCCGACGCGCGATTTTGGGATGGATCCCTCGCAGGATTTGATGGTGTTGTTTAAAAGCGGGGAGGATGCTACATTGTACGTGACTATCCTCTCGGCATTTGCACACTACTGACAAACGCTGTGGACGATGGTACAGCCCAATGGCAGTCATCTTTGCTGGCACGCTCGAGTTGCACGTGCGCACCATCTCGACAAACGAGGCGCATCCAGGGGCGAAATCGCCAGTGCTGCGCACGTCGGTGTTATACCCAGTCACGAGCGTATGCGTCCACATCGCGGATGATGTCGTTGGAGTGATGTACTGCATCGATCCTGCGCGACCCCGCATCACTGTCTGGAACTGGCACACAGGCAAGCTGGTCGTGGTGCGTGTCTTTGTTTCGCCCGTCCTACATGTGCACTTTTGCCCTTCTCTTCTTCTCGCTGGCTCGTGCTTACTTGCTGTGCGGCGTGGGACAGGATTGCAGCGGTACCCCTCTCCCACCTGGGACGTGGGATTTTTCCTTCATCAACAGCCGCGCGCTCTTCGTGACGAGCAGCCATGACAGCGGGTCTCTCGAGCTCTTTTCCTTTACATGTGACCGTGCCGACCACGACCTCAATCCCAACGCCGACGTTGACGGTGACGGTGACACTCCGACGCCGACACAGGCCGAACCGGCGCTGGGGCTCGGACAGACCGGCGCTTCGCGCATGACGCACGTCGCGAGCCTGCGTCTCCCTCCCGTGCACCCCTCCGTGCGCATGCTGAGCGTGGCGACGCACACGGGCCCGTTCATGGGCGGGTGTCTTCCCGGCAAGCCGTTCATGGCGAGCAACGAGGAGCGCATCCACGCGCTAACTGTGCAATATATACTTTTGCCCACTCCAAACGGGCCGGTGACGCGTCCGAGGGTGTGTGCGTTCGTGCATGGGCGGACGTTGGAGGGGTATTTGAAAAGATATGGGGCGAGTGCGGGTGAGGGTGCGAATGTGGCGGTGACTGCGATGGTGGTGCCATGGTCAATGTGGGGACCGAAGCATGTGCGGATGATACACCAGCACGTCGTGTTCCAGTGGTTGAGGTGAGCTTCTTTGTCATATCATTTGGCGTGTGAGCGAGATCGACGGGACGTTATCAGATATGTGCACGGACAACGCGTTGTCATGTTGTTGCCAAACACGGAGTCGGGAAAGAGCACGATTCAGGTGCTCGATTTCAATCCTTATACTATTTTCCACGCCGATGAAGATGAAGAGGATGGGCAAGGGGAGACTGGTGGGCCCAAAACTACGAGCGGCTTCTTTGTCGAGCGCGTGGACTACCCGACGCGACTAGACATGTCACACGTCTTTACGGACGTGGTCGAGACCGGGTTGGCGTATCGCGAGGTGCGTCGGGAGGTGCGGGGACATTATTCGGGGGTGATGATCGACGACGAGCGGTTGGTTGGGTTGAAGGTGTGTTGCTTTGTTTAGTTGAAATGATGTGTTGCGCGGGCTGACCTTGGATTTGCAGTATTCTGCGATCTTGACGGGGGACATGAAAGAGATTGACGTGTTTACGATGTGATTCGGGAACGCAGGAACGATTTTGCTGCTCTTTGTTTGTTTGTTTCTTCATTTCTTCTCTCAGCCTGTCTCTATCCATACCTTGCATCCTTATGCCCGTGACGACACACAAGAAAAAGAAAAACTCAACGTTGGCGATACTTTTCTCGTTATGTTTGCATCGTCTCTTGATTTTCTTGCTTGTACCATAGGCAACGCAGCGTGATTGTCGTATTGTACGTTACATCTCTGCTTCTTTTGTCGGGCGTCGACTGCTCGATTGTAGTACTAGAATTATGGGGGTCGAATGTATATCTTTGATGGGTGGCTCTATCATGATCGGATATATCGATCGGTGGATCCAAGTCGCTTCGCTGGGAATTCCCTCTTTGGTCTTCGCGCAGCTCTGCAATGGGTGTGGCAAAAAGTCCTCGGATACGGGGAGTCGAACCCCGGGCTACCGCGATCAACCGTATTGAGTTGAGAGGCGGTAATGTTAGCCGTTACACCATATCCGAATTAGAAATGCTTGCCAAGGCGTTGATATGGGATGTCTCCAAGTCTCGTCGTCGCACAACAACTGAAGTTTGTCGCTCATCATCTCATCCGAGACTCGGACTTGACTTCCTTGGCGTCACGACTAGAATCTTCATGATGAAACTTGATTTGATATGCTATATAATTGCGACCATGCGCACCTTGTGGTCAGCAGGGATGTGCTGCTTCAATGTAACCTCTGCCTCTCAGGTGTGCATCCTGAGCGTCTTGCCGAGTTCGACAGCTGCGCGTAGCTATCGACGGACCCATCCGGACGGGGAGTTAGTCGAGGGCCGAGGCCGATCTCACCCATCCGACACAACGGGAATGAGCCATCGCTTCGAGCCTGGGAGAGTGTGTCATGATGAGCTGCAGCCTGCGAAAGGCGACTCGGAGGACTCACATCGATCGCTCGACCGCGTCGTCGTAGAGTCTGACAAACAAGCGCATGAACGAATATTCCCCGACTCCGTTCTAACTTCTCACGGCCAGAGACAACGTGGCTTGAACCCATCTTCCCTGGAAACTCGTGCGCACGAACGTTTTTCTGTCGTTTGTTGATTCAATTCAAAATTTTCGTTGTGACTCGGCGTGTGCGCACGCCCCTAGAATTCGTTCTTGCGAGCCTCGAATTGATGTATTGAATGTGAGTCTTTTATCTTGAAGAACATATTAATATTAGAGTTGATGGATGTGCAGGTTCATCCCCAAAGTGCCGTCGTGCTCCCCACCTTCATAACATCGTTAATTCGCATCATTCTCATGAACCCATCAACATTATGTGTTTCACTCTCCTGAGAACTTCTGTTCTTGGTTGGCAGTCTCACTGCAAAAGCATCATCCATATTGCATTCAATGTGATTACGAATTTGTTGGATCTGTCGCGTTTGATGGCGAAGCATTGAACATTGTTCATCAGCCGGTTGGTGCTGTTCTGTCAAAAGAGATTGAACATTTTGCTATTGCTAACTACACACATTACCAGTTGTTCTCAGAACTGCAGAAGAGTCCAGGTATACTATCAACTTTGAATATTGCTGCACGTGTTAACTTGCTGTACATCTAGGTCGACATCCTTCTTGGTTGTTCAAACAAATTCAGTTTACGAGCGCAACTTATCTCGTCTGACTGTGGATGTGCTTCGTTCGTCTGCCTTGAAAGTTGGGAATCCAAAGGCAAGAAAGAATAACAAGCCACCCTCATCGGCAATTTGTTGTCCCATTTGTTCTGTTGAACATTTCCTTTGTGATACAGATGATGCCTCGCAGCATGTGTACTCTCTTGTTCCTCTCGCATGTAAACATTTTGATGAATTATACGGATCAGAGGTATCTGCCGTGCTTCGTCGTCTATCCTGACATGATCCTTGCTTTCACTGATAACTTTGTTCACATGCAAGCTTAAACTGATTCTATCAAGGAGTCGGGGATTGGCGCTTCCGGGCGCCGCTATGATACGTACGGGTAAACGCCTAAAGGTGAGTTAAGTCACATCACGAGCCAATACTCGAGCCCTCGCACCACACGTCCGGTGTAGTAGGCGGAGAAGGTGGACACCACGGAACTAGCCGTGGTGGATCGCATTCCATAAGCAAAGCTCGCAGACTCCTAACCCCTTTACTACACACCCTAATGTCTCTCTTCAAACAATCCAGTGAGTCGAACTCGTCACCCACTTTCTTCTCGCTCCTCAGCTCAACTTCTTTGCCGTCTCGCACAGCCCCAGAACGACGGAGCGCCAACCAAGTTCTGCCTATCATTCCCAACGAGATATACTTGTACATCTTTGATTTCGTGGCCCCGTCCACTCCCAAGTCCCCACTCCAACTAAACGATGCAAGGACGCTCTGTAATCTCACTCGTGTCTGTCGATTCTTCGCCAACATCTGTCTCCCTCGCATATTCTGCTTCGTCCAATTCTTGTTCTGGGGCGGCAGTTATGAAGCGTGTATGGAACTAGGACAATTCATCTCAGAGCGGCCTCTTGCAACTTCTCTTTCCCGATTAGTCAGGTCCTGTCGTTTCACCAGTTGGCACCACATTCTACCTCATGTCCAGGGCGTCCCGAGTTGTGTGCCATGGCGTGTCGGAGCGCTGTTGAACATGCACAACCTCCGTGCACTCCAATTTTTGAGCTCTAGAGTGGATGTTGTGTTCTGGAGCACGGCCGCGGCACTCCCGGCTCTCGAGGATCTGTCGTTTTACAATTGTACATTTGATTGCGAACCAGGTTCCGTGGAGGACTTGCTGGGATCTGACAACCTCAAGAAGCCAGAGGCCAAAGTCAAGCCGAAGGTGAAGGTGTCCCGAGTGTGTGTACTCTTTTGCAATTGGTACGATCAAGGCAAGGCGCCCGCGGACGTCACACACGTGCGCACGCTCATAAATGGAACCTATCCGACCTGGAGCACATGGATTGGCTCCTGCCCCGGGACAGGTTCGAGCCTACAATCACTGAGCTGCGCATCTACGCCACCTTGTATCTGAACGGGAATTACACACCGAAGTTGCGCGTGCTCCACTTGCATGCTCCTCAATCTCTCGAGGCACTGTGTTTCGTGGTCGAAGAGTCGCCGCACGAGATGGCTCTAGATATCTTGAAATGCATGCTGGATGGACCGGCGTGGAGCAACAACTTTTGTTTGCTTCGCTCGCTTACTCTAGAGGTTAATAAAGTCCCCGTAAGTCGGACTTGCGCCCCCTGTTTTATTTCGGCTGATAACTTGCATCCTCCCTATAATAGACGCGACCCGGGCCCATCCAAGGTATGTTTATAAATATCTTGTGCTAATGGTATATTTGTGCTGAAACATCATACCTTCCCGCATCTTTACAGCACGCCGGTCAGATGAGTTGGCAGAAATTCGACACATCATTTGTGACCAGCTCGGTCCGACCAAGTTTTCAAGCTTCACCTACGTAGACTATTTAGGGACTGTTTTCCGTCTGGTGGACGGGAAGTGGACGGATTGATGGTGTCATTCTTTGTAGTACTTTTTATGTAAATGACTGGCGTTGGGGTAGTGGCATCGGTACTCGTCGAAAATTGTATCATCAATAGTTTGATGCCATGTCGAAAGGTATCATTCGTCCTTTGAGAGCAGAAAGATGCGGTCACCGTTTGCGTTGTTCACACCTTGGCCTTAAGGCCTTACCCAGAACTTCAAGTTGGCACAAACATGACCTTGCGACTCAACCTCCGCTCCGGCGATCCATCGATGATAATTTGCATGACTCGTACATTCCAGAGTGCATATATATGCAGAATGTGTTTAGTCCAATGCGCGACTACTATATGTCGCCCGCATGAATCCTGTCGATTGACTTATGCTCAACATTCGTTGTCGCTTCATCGAGCTTACTACAGGCGAGGGTTAAGTTCAATGATCTGCGAGAAAGTCTTGTACTAGTAGGGAGAGTCAGAACTATCAATCCGCGAGTGCACTAGTAGCCTCTTGCTGGTCTCCCGGACTCCGGGGCTTCTCGCGAAATGCCAGCACATTCCATAGTAATAGCATCAGCTCGAACAAATTTCGCGTCCCCCTCCTTCGGCTACTAGTCAACGCTGGATAGACTCGGTCCGATATGTACACGGGCCAACTAGTCACTTATGACGACTTGGCACGAATGCATTCCGGACGAGTTACATAACAGCTTGAATCAGCTTCTGATCGGAAAATGCACTGTATTGAATTCCAAGTAAAAAAAGATCAGCTTCGTCAACAAGCCTAGTACTGTGGATCTTTCGCTCACAAAGTAATCCATTATCCATCGATCGCCAACGTCATCCTTACCCCAAAAGACGATCCCGCCCACTCGCCACCTTGATTTACACCAAGGCGATGGAGTTCGTTCATGGGGATCCAAGCTCCGATCGTGTCAATGGTCCGCAGTGTTGAAAGGAACCGTTGAACCAGTACGTACGACAAGGAGATCGCGCGGCGCAAAGTCGCCGCATATTCAGAAAACAACTTGAAGCATGAATCGGGAGGGGACTGACGGCGATTTCAGAGTAGAAGATGATAAACAACTTGGAGCAGAAGCTGGTGGCGTTAGGTGTGAAGTCGTGTATATCTGCGGGGACGATCGTGACGGGAGCACTGCCAGAAGTTCGTCTCCTCCAAGCAGAGCGTGCAGAGGTCGGGGTAGGAGGTAAAGCGATGGAGTGGGCAACGGGCGTGCGGAATCGATAAGATAAAGGCGGCCTGGTTCAGATCCGAATAAACGACTTCATGCCGATCCAATGGTGTTCCTTGTTTGCGCACTGATCACTTCTGAGTGGCGATGTCACATCGATAGAAGAGGGAAAGCAGAGTCCGTTTCCACTCCCAGGGGTACAATAATTTGACAATATTACCGTTGAATGCATCAAGATTATCCAGGCTGTAGAAGATCTCCTCATGATAAGAAAATAGTGTGGGTAACTTGAAACGCAAATTGCTGAGCATAAGAACGAGCCTACTCGAACGTTATCATCGTTTGGGGAGCCGGAAGTGTAGGCAAGAGTCCATGTAAATTGTCCGGGTAGATCCACCTGAGCCTTCAGAATAACAATAGGGACGCGAAAAAAGCAAACCCATCACCAACGGCGGCGCAACGACTACTGAACGTCCAACGTCCTGATGTACTTCGTCAACTCCTTCGCCGTCGTCTCCTTCCGAATCTGAACCATGATCAAGCTGTCCGTCGCGATACGCTTGTGCTGCACCCGCCCATGCGGGGCGAGTAACAGCGCTCCAAACGGCTGCTTCAGTCGAACAAGAAGCCGCAGCGTGCGCGTGGCCAGGTCAAACAGAGGCGAGTCGTCCGTGAAATCTTCGTCCAACAGGGAACTGATCCACGGATGAATTAGGACTGGCGGATGCCTCATCCCCGACAAGTTGTCCGTAGTTGTGATCTGTACGTTCCCGAGAATGGATGTCGTGGAATGATAAACGCGAAGACGAGACACGGGATCGGGTCCAGAGACCAAGGCAGGGTTAGTGATGGGGAAAACGATGCCTGGGAGTCTTAGTCGACCAGCGACAATGGAAAGGGAGGGAAGACCATGTAGTTGTTCATACAGCGCAATAGCAGGGGTGAGTTCGGGCAGAGATGACCGCAGCAACGTGACCTCGTGATCCATCTCGGCCGTCTCGGTAGGTTCAGGAACATGAGGGGACATGATTTGGTCGTAAACAGTGAGATCAGCGGGGAGGTAGCTGGTACTGCCAGTGTGGCTGCAATTCCCTATCCAAGAGAGAAGCGTGACGTTATCCGAACGTGTCAGGATCTGCTCCAGAAGGCGACGGACTGCTTGCTTGCCCTCTCCATAGATGACCGGGATTGCGAGATCAAATATTCCAAACAGTGAATATGCGATGTCTTCCTCCCGTGTTGTCTGACGCTTCGACGCTAGATAGAGCTTCTCGCGCACTCGATCTAACCCAGGCTGGATGGTCGCCAGATCCTGTGTCGCGACGTTCGTAACTTGTTCCATCTCTCCTAGTATGATCGGCGACTCCTTGTGATTGAACATATTCAAACCAAGGTATGGCTTCCAATCTTCAGTATAGAATTGCACCGCGTTTGAAGCGACGTATTCCTGGTATGTCCAGCCACGGGTGTTCCAAATGCTCTTCAACAGAGAACCAGGCTCCTGCGACTCCGAGAAGACTTCGAGAAGGTGCACGATAGTGAGTGATGACCCGCGATACCACCGGAACATGGCGATGACCGATTCCTGCTGCACCCTATTGTCGGCCTGATTCACGCAACACGTATCGCTCCAAGCCCACCGGAAGTGATTGTAGTCCACAAGGTGGCAGAATCTGATGAGCTTTTTGTTCGCGGGTGAATCAGGCAACCCGTAGATGGACTTGTCCTCGACCTTCTGGAACATCGGTTCATCCGGTTGCCACCTGTGCGAGAACATTACATATCGATAAAACATATCGATCTCTCTTTGGATGCGTGGATAGTCGAGCTGATCCCGAGTAATCATTGAAGACCGAAGTTCATTGAATATTGGGAGTTTCTCGAAAGCTGCTGCTTGCAGCGCTTTATCGCACAGACGGCCGGTGGTGATGTCGATGAGTACGCTGGGTGTGTCTCGGATGGTGTCCTTGATCGCCTGTCGAATCAGGGGTGTTACATCGTGATACCGACCACGAAGGTCTATGATTATGATTGAGATGAAATCAATATGCGTTGTTCACAAAACGGCTTACTGCGAATGTGTGGATCATGGGATTTATCGAGACAAGAGAGCATCATCTCGAATGCCTCGAATGCCTCCTTGTGACGTCCCATGCTGCATAGTGCAGCATGTTTCCTTTGGTACCCTTTGTAGGATGATGGGTCGAGCTCAATGGCCTGATGATCCCGTCACCGATGTCATTGTGGTACGGTATGCAAACTAATCCATACCATGGTAGCATCAATGAGTTCGTTATTCAACAAACCTGCTCGCGCTTTGCAACACTTGACGATGACATCGCCAATGTTTGGCGGATCAAGAGAGAGTGCGCCCGAGTAGTATGCGATGGCCGCATCAAAGTTCTCGGAGTCGATCGCGACGTCACCCATTTTCTCCGACATGGCGACGAGGCGCGGTCGGAAATCTGTAGAGGTCTCAGATTAGCCTAGCAATGTCACCAATGGCAGCACTCACCGATTTCCCATAGTGCTCGCTCGCCGTCGGTGCTCCTGACCACTGGTAGCTCGTTCTGCATTCGTAGGAATGATTTAATCGCCTCCACACAATTGCCTCCTTCCATGATATCACAGATCGTCCGATAAATGCGGAATTTGGGAACCTCGAACTTGACGGGACGGGAGTCACCAATTAGTTTCACGATATCCAGTTAGCCATACCTTGGCTGCAGCGACTAGTATCTCTTCAGCTGAGCGACTCATCAGCATTGTTCTCGTCCATCCGTTAAGCACAGCATTCAGAGGCAGGGGTGTTAGAGACAATATAGCGGAGTAAGCCTTCAGTGCTTCGTCATGTTTCTCCGCAATTGATGCCTCATCTGCAATAATTTGAAGCCTCGATATACATTGATCCGTGAATTCTGAAGGCAAGATTTGATTAGTCTGCACTGCGACGTGAAGCAGAAACCCACCATCAATCCAATCTACGAGCACCTTGCTCTCGCCGAGATCGTTGCCCCTGGTATTTTTAATCTCGAGGAGAGAGTGCGCTGCATCACATATGCGGTAGCGATCATATAGGGTTTCGCACTCATGTTTCTTCTCGTATAACCGAAGAATGCGCATCAGGCTGTCTACCTTCTGATTGGCCGCGCGGAGAGCAGTCCGGGACGTAGCAAGTTCGTCACGGATAGATACATCCGAGCTCTGTTCTTGGGTACGAAGGTCTGTACGTAGTGACCTGATGGTCTTGTTCAATTGATTAACAGTTTTTTCAAGTTGCACAATTTTTCTTGCTAATAGGCGTGAGTATCAGTGGGGTGAAAGTCATGATGATTGGAATTTCGTTACTTTGATCGTGACTCGCTATACCGGCTTTAAATGGACGTCAGGACAGTGGATGCAGTCGACCCATAAACGTACTTTCGTGCGGGTTCTGTGCAGACAGTGATTGCGCTTCATCTACGAGATGGGTATCCCTAACTTCTGCGTGTGCTTGCCGCTGTTCAAACGTCTGTTACAGTTAAGAGGGTAGATACATTCATTTCAAAATGCATATACTCACATCTTCGTGGTGGGGCTGTGACAGGACACCGACCAGATTACGGAGCGTGATTGTCTTCTGACCCGTAGCCACCATATCGTAGTTTCCCGAGATGGCCATGGACCACACGAGATGGGGGTAGTCAATGATAGGTCCGATCCGTCGATGGGTTGTAGTATCCCAGAATGAGACCGAAAAGTTGGCAGAGACCGCTATGAATGTGTCACCACATCCAAGTGCAATGCAGCATGGACTATTGTTGGTGTGAATAGACCATTGGAAGAGCGCCGTCTTGGAGGACACGTCCAGACAGTGAACGTTACCTTCGCGAGACAAGGTGAAGAGCTGTTTTCCATTGCCCGTCCAGGCGAGCGATCTGTTGAATAACGAGTTGACTCGGATTTTAAAGTTTGCGAGGAGAGTGCCGTCTAGACTGTCATAAATTCGAACAGATTCGAGTGCCCAAGTGGCCGTCGCGATGAGTTTCCCGTCGGGAGAGAACCTGACCCCGGCCACTTCAAATTCGTGTTTCAAAGGGCCGAGCAGTTGTCTGCCAGAAGAAAGGGACCAGATAGAGACCGTCCAGTCGCGCGATCCGCTCGTAATTCTCGCAGAATCTGGCGAGATATCGACCGCATACACCGGCTCGCTGTGCCCTTGAAACTCGATCACCTTTGTGAGGTTCGCTGCTTTCCATACAACAACGTGGCCATCCCTCATCCCACCTGCGACCCAATTGCCGTCTCGTGATACGACGAGGTCGAACACAGTACTCCCAGAATCCACTGGCACGATTTCCTCCGTGCCATCTGCCGCTCGCCATAGTCGAATGCTTCTTTCTCTGCCACTGCTTACGACTTGCCTCCCTTCAGAGAGAAAAGCGACCGAATACACCTCATCCGAACGATCGAGTTGAACCAGCCTTGCGTCCGTTTGGTCAGGCGTGACGCTGAGGGAGGGTCTGCCAGTGTTTTCGCTCGATTCTGAGTCTTGATCAGTATTCCACTTGTGTAATGACCTCCTTTTTCGTCACCTTTGATCGTTGTTGCTCCTCTCGGCTGACTGCTGTGAGTAGACGTGGATCCGTTTTCTCTCCGATTAGCCTCTAATTTTTTTTTCTCGTCAATGTCACGAATCGAATGTCGTATCGAATTGCTCACCGCTGCCGCTCTCGTTCTTTAGCTTCGAGAGCATCCTGGACAACATGATAGGCAGGTGTTCGGCACTGTGCAGTAGGAAGAGAAATTCTGCCCCATCTGCTTCTTTATACCTGTGTGAAATTGGCACCTTCGACTCTCAGTCTCTCACGCAGAACTTCCACCCTGTGCCCTGGGCGCCTCCCCCGTGCCAGGCGCCGTCCCTGTGATGGACTTAGCATTTTTTTTCATCTTTGGGGCTCGTGAATCGTGATGGACCGCTGCTATGAAGGGAGAGGGCAAGTGGATTGCATGGATGTACTATATGCATGCAATCCATGCGCTGAGTGAGGTACAGTACAGAACGGACAACTTGAAGATGCGGCGGGCTAGTTAGGTATCCGTTGGTGGTACCTGCGGTATGCAAAGAGGTGAGTGTCTTGGGGCCGTTGATCTTTGTCGTCTAACGCGGTTTGTGGGTCAGCAGGGCGTCCGATTGCTTGGCCCAGTAGACGTCCTTGAGCCCCCTTGCGGAGCGGATTACTATGTGCATGGGAGGCGAAAATTTGTAACCACATTTCAAGCACTGCCGCATCCGAGGACAGGTTCCGTCAATGCTCAGAGAGCCAGTAGCTGATGACTGTGGAATGAACAGATCCAACACTAGTCTCAAACCTTGTCATACGGTACATGGCTCTACCTCTAAACCGCCATGTGTAGCTTATTATACATAAGATACAGTAGTACACTTTACCAAAAAAAATTGCCTAACTTCAAGTAAACAAAACTCCAAGATCTCCCCAGTTACCAGAACGTGAAACTCAAACACCACGGGCCTCTAGACGACCCCTGAATATCCTCTGGAACGCAGGAACGTGTTCGAGGTCCATCAGCGTATAATGCTCCCCGGGGACCTCAGTGTACACCGGCTCCCCGCGGCTGAACTCTGACCACTGCTTGAGCTGCTTGTTCAACCAATCTTCTTTGGCCCCGCGAAGCGGATTGGAGTAGAATACGTCCACTGCGGCTAATTAAAAAAAAAAAAAAAAAAGATCCGGGTCATGAGCAGCGAGCTCGGTAGGCATGATAGATAACGACTTACAAACTGAATTGCTTGGGTTGTACTGCTTTCCACACTCGATGAGAGACCCCGCAACGTCGATCCAGTGTAGGAACGCCTTGGGCATGAGCTGTAACTCGGCAAGCCGCTCCGCAGGAGACATATTCCACACCACCTTCACCTGCTCCTCGCGAGACGAAGGGCGCAACAACGGCACGAGCTCGGTCGCGTCATGCTTCGACACCAGTCCCAGAAAATACGACAGGTTGAGCATCCCGCTCGTCCAGTCAATCTCGTACATCCGTTCGGCGATCATCGGGGGGATATTGATCAGTCCGACAAATTTGACTTCATCTCCCATCACCTCGAGCTGCTTCGCAACCTCGAATGCAACCACCCCACCGTACGAGTAACCCGCGATGGCGTATGGACCGTGGGGCTGAGTCCGCTTGACGGCCGAGGCATAGGTGGAAACCATCTCGTCCATGGAAGTAAAGAATGGCTGGCCGGCGTCGAAACCTCGAGCACGGAGTGCATAAAAGGGCCGCTCGTTCTGGAAATATTTGGCGAGGTTTACGAAGATGAGAACTTCACCCACGCCAGGGTGAACCATGAAAATCGGCGTCTTGTTCCCAGTGAGGTTGAGAGGCACGATGGGGTCATAGTCTTCCGAGTCGACGTTTTTGCGCTTGACTGCGTCAATGTAGTTGGCCAGACTCGACACCACAGGATGTTTTAGAATCTGGATAGCTGGAATGTCAAGGATGTCGAACGCAGATTCAGCCTCTCTCTTGAGACGGATGACGTCGATCGAGGTACCGCCGTATTCAAAGAAGTTGTCCGTGGAAGAGACACCCGCGACGTCCAGGTTAAATAGGTCGGCGTAGATACGCGCAAGGGTCTTTTCTGTCTCGCTTGCAGGTGCGACAAAGGAGGCCCCGCACGCCTCGCTGAGCAGTTCCTCAGCATGGGAAATGTGCATGGACAACTCACCCTGCTCGAACCGAGACATGAGACGGGCGCGTGAAATCTTTCCGAGCGTAGTCTTCTCCATCTGGTTGAGAGGAATAGGAATGATGTACTGGGGGGGAAGTGTGATCATCTTGACGGAAATATCTCGCAGCGCAAGGTGAGTGGCAGCTAACTTGGCCGAGGTGTCCTCTACCGGGCCATACAAGTCGAAAGTGGGAGAGTAGAAGATAATGAATCCCTCGGTTTGTTTTCCACGGCCACGGTAAGGTGCAGCAGTAAGAAAGGAGTGGGACACGCCCTCCACGATCTGGAGATGAGTTTCGAGCTCTGGAATGCTGTACGAGACACCGTGGACGATGATAGTGTCCTTTATGCGTCCACTGAGTCTCAGAGAACCATTTTCAATGATCCCGATATCACCTGTGCGGTACCAACCACCCTCAACGAACGACGACTCAGTCGCCTGTTTGTTGTTGTGGTACCGAATGAACACCATGGGTCCACGAACTTGAAGCTCTCCACTCTCGCCATCTGGAAGGACGGTGGCGCCATCACTTTGACTAACGATGCGCACCTCGCATTTCGAAATTGGAGCACCGAGTTCTAAGAACTCGAACTTGGGCTCCGAGACATAGACGTCGGCTGGGTTGCAGGTGCATCCAGCACTGCAAAAAACATGTTATGGAATTGTGCAATGTTAAAGCACTTGCTGCTTACCAAGTCTCGGTCATACCAAAACCAGGAGAGATGACAAACGATAGCTGGGAGGGGTCCCGGGTAAGTTTCTTGAGCGTAGCGACGAATGCCTTTGCAGTCGATGAGACGACCGCCTCACCACCGCTGTTGATGCGCTGGATGGACGACAAGTCGAAAGTCCCATATAGATCAGTCCTCTTCTCCAGATCCCGAGTAAGCTTAGCAAATAGGAAGTTGGGGGCAAAGGTGAGATTGATCGATTTTTCCTCGATCAAGCGAATGAAGCAGAGGGGATCAGACAGAATGACAGACGCATGCACGTGGACCTGAGATGCGCCGAAAAGCATCGGAGTGATGTGCATCTCGAGCGATCCAGCAACGTGGTCAAAACCAACCCCTGTCGATTACGTAGGTCAAACTGGAGCAACTGCTAGAATAGAGAAGTCTTACAATTCATGATGGTGGAATCGGACGTTAATCCGTAAGCAGCACCTTTGGAAGCGCAAGCGGCCAGGATGGTTCGGTGGGTGTGGACGACCACTTTGGAGAACCCGGAGGATCCAGAAGTCAGGAAGAAAATAGCTTCGTCGTCGGGCCGAACGGTGCGAGCGACCCAGTCAGCCGAAACGCTGTACCGGTCAGCTGCGATCCTGAGCTCAGAAAGGAGGTGGATCTCCAGCCCAGGAATAGAACTCAGCTGAGCCACACAGGCCTCACTAGTGAGCCAGACCGCCGAGCCAGTGACGTTAGCGATATGGGAAATATGGGCTTCCTTGTGGGACTTCTGTGCACTGAGAGCGGGCTGGAGGCATGGAACGTAACCAGCGATAAGACAGGCCCAGACGGCAACCATGTTCTCCTCGTGTTCAGACAAGTAGATAAGAAAGATAGAGCCGAAAGGTTTTTTCAATTCTAGTAGTGCCCGAGCGAGATTGCGCACGGTCCGATTGAACGAACTATATGTCTTGGTCTGGATAAATGAGTCATGAGGAGAGGAAGTGATGAAGCTGAGCTCTTGTGAGGGGTATCGCCTAGCGGAATGATACAAGAGATCAATCAGAGTATTCGTGGATGAGGGAGGTTTTGGTGCATAAAGGAAGGCCTTGAGGGCCGAGATGATACCACGGGGATTAGCTAGAGTTGCAACTAGCTCCATCGGGGGGGAGGGGCTAAATAATTAACGGTATAAATTGGACACCATCCCTCCTATAAGTAGGAATGACAAAGACGCCGGGAAAACATACATACCAGGACGTATATTGGCAGGAGGAGACTCGCCATCTCTCCCGCGACTCGGAATTCTGTTCGGATCAGCCTCGCTCGCCCGCCCTGCATCGCTCATGCAGTACCCACGTGCACTATCACGCAGACCTTTCGCCGTCCGCACGCACGCAGACCGTTTGCACAACCGCAGATGGCTACGCCTGTGTGCGCGAATGCATGCGGGAGTAAGTTGCACTCAAAAAAAAGAAGAAAAGAGTACAATTGACGATTTGGAAAGGCCATATATAGAGCACGTCCTGGGAAGATGCACCTCAGTGGAAGTGGTATACCGTCACAAAATTGCGAAGGTTTTGCCCGTGGAGCAGTGTCAGACAGTCAGGGTCCGCGGTGATAGGTATTGTCGCCCCTTCTCGTACTTGTCCGTGCCGGTTCGAGGCTGTAAAGAATGCTCTGTAAAGAAGAAGCGGCCGGGAACATCTTGTCAGCAGCTCGCAGAACGGGTTGGGCACATGGTAAAATGAATCAGTGACCGAACATGGAACATCTTCTAAGTCTTTACGTCACTTACTATCGGCTGTGACCACACTCCAAACCACTGACGCCTTTAATTTCCCAGCGTGGCATAGAAACCCCCTCGGGAAACACAAAATTGTCGTGCAGTCCGTCGGCTTACCCACTGCAAGCTCAGAACCAGATATATATATTCCTTGCCTTCTTCCTCCTTTCAAATTCCAACCTATAGTCACCGTCTTCACACCAGGGTCACTGATCGTGGGATAGCTTCCACAACAGCCATGAAGATTGGGGCAGTGAACCGTTCAACGAGGCTGTTCAAATCTGGCTGTTCGGATCAATTCTCGTTAGGGATAACTAGAAGAGGTTGACCGTGCTGGTCAGTCCGCAAACATATCCCAGACGATTACCAGATGGATGCATTCTCTTCAGAGTCTATGCGTCGCGAACGACCGCATCATATCATATATACCAAACATCGCACCTATACCCACTTTCCCACTGCCTCGCATCGATATCCGCAGCTTCTATAGGCCTCTGGTGAGTTACCTCATGCAGCGTCATATCCACTCACACACATAGTTTGCTTCGGGAAAACAAAGGATTTGCTCACGAAAGGCGTTTGGCTTCACAAGGTTGCGATCTTGATAAGATCCAGAGAACAATATCTCTCCTAAAAACAGTGTTAGGGACCATTATCATGGAGTCCTGTCACAGATCGTGTTCCAACTGACTTCTGGAGCTCCTGGATGGATGTACCTGGCAACGTGACAACCAAACCGTTGACATAACCAGTCTTCGGTACCACTGGAGCGCTTTTTGATACAGTAACGGAAGGGCTTGTTGCTTTCTATTCTCATGAGATCAACTCCGAGGTGCAAGTTTGAGCGTGGAGTTACGTACCGAGGGCCCGAGAAACTTGAGAACAGTCTCGGGCCTCGGCGCGATTGCCGGTTTGATGGAATGTCGTCTGACTACACACCACAGCTCTCCGGGCATCCCGGGATCCGAACGAGACTTTTGACAGTCGTTTTTCCGTAAATCAGCTGGCCCGTCTGGTCGTGAGCGTCAGCAAGAGATTATGCATGGCACTTGGTGTTGCCGGACGGTGGCATTCGTCGTGACCACATCGCTTACGCTGTTTTCGTTTAGGCAAGGTCGCCGTTCAAGGTCTTCTACAGTCCCCTCGCTTCATCCCCGCCCCTCTGTTGCAGAACTTGTTGCTGACTTGGAGGCTTCTCGGTTCATGCATTGAGGAGTGTTGGAACTGGTAAGCACAATTGTTCCAATGTGTGTTCAAGTGAGAAGGAGTGACGGAACATACAACGCTTGACGCCGACTCGATTGCAAACCCCATCTTGGGTACCGAACATCTAGATGCCACTTGATCATCCAATACAACGCGGCGCGGCGCAACACCTGGAAAGCGCACGACTCATCAACGTCAAACAAGCACCCGACGCACGAAAAATTGAGCCACCACAAAGCAATAGAAGATAAATCAGGATCAGAGAGTTGAAACACTTGAAAGATTAGCTGGACCGCAGAAAGACCAATGAGGTCGTGTGAGTTGGCGGTGTTTCAATTCTCGGAGTTTTCCGACCACTGCCCTACAATTTTTTTTGCTGCCCACGATCCACTCGAGCTCTTGACTCTCGACACTTCGCTCAAATTGGACTGCCTCAAGATTGGGTCAATCTTAAGTTTGTTTTGGAGTATTTTCATATGATCCAGGAGTCGGCAGTCGCACTTACAGAGTACTCCTTCAGTTCGAGGAGGTGCTTAATTTTCCATTCAACGACTAACGACTGCTCATCATGCCTTCAAGGACGATATCATGTACACACGTCGACCACTGGTCAGCCTACCGTCAGCTGTTTGAGAACAACATTTCGTTTCTAGTCGCATCTTGTCATCTGAGCCACTTATGTGCTTGCCCTTTATTCACTACGCTATCCCATCACTTCCATGGATGGCGGTTAGGGGAACAAGGGCAAAGATCAACTCACCAATTTCGATATTCAATCCAGAGCGAAGCGTACTACTCGTGTTTCTGCTGCTCGATGGTAGATATTGGAACAGCTTCGTTCTCAATATATGTTTTTATGGCCCTGCTATCGTGTGGAACGAGGACACCTTCGGAACGCTCAACCAATCCATTACCTGGTTTGTTCGCATAATGCACCCAGGATGCAATGCACCTTGCATGATTGTCAGAGAATGCATTGAGCCATTTCTTGAACACGTTTACACCGGGACTCCTTGGTGAAAACGACGTGTAGATGTTGCGCTCGAAGTGTGTAGTTGGTCGTTGTCGTTCGCCCAGGTGATCAGCCTCACCTGGACGAGCGACAGCAACTACTAATCGCAGGGAGATATTGGTTGTATCCAGAGACAACTTGGATTCGGATGTTCACGAGAAGGCGCCCGTCAAGATTGTCGTCGATGCGGACAGCTGACGGGATCAGAACTGGCATGATCAAGCTGTCCGTGGCGACACGCCTGTACTGCACATGCCCCAAGTTGCGATTGTGGGGGCACAACCCATGATTATCATCATATTTCGATGGACTGCGAGCTTATCAGGAAAAACGGAAACGCACGGTAGCACATGGTAGAATGGGCAAGGACCAACCTCCAACCAGCATAAACTGAGAAGACCGTGGTACAGAAGCAGCCCTAGTCCTCTCCAAACCCATGCCATGGCACAGAGCAGGTCCTTAACCGAAAAAAAAACGTTGTCCAAGAGCCATCGCAAACCGTGCCGAGGATGAAGGGAAGCCGCTTGTAGGCACCTACTAGGGGTCAGTTCGACGCAAGTATTGCGATTGGTATTTATAGGATTGGAACTTCAAGCTTCACGAGCTAGGAACTAGTGCAGACTTGAACTTGAACATATGTTGACCGAGCGTCGGAGTTTGGGTCACCCAGGGTTTGGTGGCGCCGGTGCAAGAGGCTCCACGGCCCTTGAGTCTTTTTTCTCAGATCGTCACAGTTGCTACCTAGACGGTTCTGGGAGCTGGAAGCCTTGGCAGCGGTCTGGGTAGCGCTAGCCCTCTGAAGAGAGTTTTAGTAGGCTCGAAAGGAGAGAGAGCACCAACATCCGAGTCTGACAATCATCTCATCCCTGACAAGTGGTCCATGCTCTCTATCCCTCCATCATATGCTCAATCACTCCTTACTAATCACGCAAGTTTCAACTTGCGGTTTTCTGACACCGTGATGTCGAGTTTATCATTTTCAACACCTATGGACTGTCCCACAGCATGGCCATCTCCCATTCGCCGCATCATTGAATTTTCCTCCCCCAGCCACCACTCATAAGGTGCTGGCCTAAGGAAACGATGCTAGAGGAGGAACTGTTTTCACTCGACCTCACCATTCAGACCTAGGTCTGCAACCGTGCTGTGTTACTATGTTCCAGTGTGACGGAAAGAAAGGGTTGCCACAATCCCGAATGCACCTGCCACTCCGGGCCCCCAGTCGGCACTGGCACTTCTAAATTTCATCATCAAGAACCCTCTTAACTCCCGCCTCACCTTTTCCAGTCAACCAATCAAGCCTTGGACTTTGAGGACTTCGTTTTGTCAGTCTTTCCAGCCTTGTTCGTTCGTCTTACTTGCCTTGTCGTTTTTTCAAATGGTCAATGACTTGACGGTATGCAGACACAGATACAGCTTCTGCTGCTGAGCTGTATTGGGTTCCTGTTTGCAAGATGCTGTCGTTGCCTTCCCTGTTGCAGATTACATTGTCAGGTCTGGAAGGCTGCTCTGTATCAAATGTGGATCTCCCTCGAGGGGTTCCGGACAATGTACAAGATGATAATGTAAGGCTTTTACCGTGACCTAGAACGCCAGCGCAATCTGGCGATTGCGCTGGCGGAGTGCGCGTCGGCTCTCCGGGAGCATTGAACCAATTTCTCAGGCGTTAGAGAGAGTGTTTGCTTCGTACTATGGATGACACGTTTTACGAACCTTTGTTGATGCGTTGAACCGTGACTCTGGTAAGTGATAGATGTTTCTTTTCTGTCTTTGCAGCGCAGACTCAAGGAAACACCCCAATCGGCGGTGGTACGATACTCTTATCTACCTTTTCCCTCGGAAACCGTAGCGTCGATGCAACCGCATCATTATGTTAGTAACACACAAACTTCCTTACAACTATCGTGACTGACCAAATCTAACCATCACCGTAGCATATGCTACTTCTCGAATCCTCGAATCAAACAGTGACCTATTCGACGTCTACAACCACCATAAAATGATCCCAACCGTGACTACCAACATGATACAATCTCCCTCCCGCGCCGTCGACCTTGATCGTCGCATCATATATACACGAGAGGAGTCGCCGACACACCTTGTCCTTAGGGTCTTGCGTCCTGCCTTCCGAGTCACCTCGCCGCCAACTTGATAGCCACGCATCGATTGCCAACTTGACGACCCCGTCTATACAAGATTGACTGCCAATTCCGTCGTGATACACCGCGACAGAGAGACCCCTCGCGTACCCTTCACTGGAATAGATCCCTTTACGACGACACTCTGCCGTCTAATGGTCGTCGGCAAGATGTTCATCGCAGACGTCGTCAGCATCATGACACCATCCTCGACTTCGTTCCAGCAGTCTCACGTGGACGGGGCCAGTGAGGGGGTCAACAACGGAATTCCGTATGACATCAAATTGTGTGTCTCGACTTTCAAATACTCCTTCATGAGTGCGACTTTCCTATTCATATCGACATGGCGCTGATCGTCGGGTACGGCAAAAGCCTGTGTGATGTACAGTCAACAGTACAGTGATGGCTGCCTTGCCACGTCTGCTGTGTTATTAAAGATGTGGGTCCTGATCCATCATCCACGTGGCATGATGCGGTGACAGTCCGCAATAGTCTGCCGGGAAAAGGCAGGATCAAACGAGGCAATACATGAAATGGAAGACCAACGACGATACAATCGCCAGGAACTTCCTGGCCTCCGTGAAAGAGACGAAAGCATAAGATTGCAAAAGAATGGCTGACATACAATATTACTCATCACCTCTATTCCACTCAGTTTCACTTTCGACGACACAATGTTGATGCACGGGACCTTGAAGTGGCTGCTGTCGATGACCTTGGACGTAAGAGCGTTCGGCATCCGCACTCTCAACGAACTGGAGATAATTGCAACACATCCTGGACCACGGGCGGTCGGTACAGGAAAACAAATGTCATGTTATTACTATGTAAAAAAACAGAGGCCTCAGTTTGAAAAAGAGCGCAGAATCAACGCGCACGCTGCCTCGATAAACCGACGGTCCGGTCAAGGTTGAGAATTTGCATCGTACCAGCTTGCAAAAGAAAAGTGGACATACGCAGAGGCAGTAACAAAAGGAAAAAAAAAAAGTCATATATGAGGGTATGAAATAAAGATAAGAGCATCACAGGTATCAACGTCTTCCAACACCTTGGAGGGACGAAAAAAAAAACACATAAGGAGCGGAAAGGACATCATTCAAGAAAAAAAAATGACGAGTCAAAGGAATATATAAACCTATCACACACCGCTGAGATGTACATTTTTCTTAGTTGGAGACAGACCACAGGAACGAGTGTATACTGCACGAGAAGTATCAAGAATGACTGGGTAATGGGCTCAAATGAGACGGCATCACCGTTCGGCTTCTACTCGGTAAGGCCAGCGTAAGGATCCACGTTAGCGTACGATGAGGTGTACCTCTTTTCCGCGTCCGGTGTGTGCGTGTAGCTCGCACGAAGGGCGGCTCCGGATGAAGGGTCAGGAGCAGAAGGGGTAGGACTATAGAGAGTTCTCATGGAAGTTCCATGGAAACTCAGAGTGCGTGGAGGGAAAGCGATCGGGGAGGTAGGAGGTGATGTCATCTTGCGTGTGGCGTAGGCTCGCAACATGTCGTCGGGCGACAAAGTGTGGTCGGGCATTGGCATCATACCAGAAGGGGGGGACGCGGGTTCGGGTGCAGAATGTACAGGGTATGGTGGCATGGGGAGATCAATACTCTTCTTAGGAGGTAGAAGGTAGTCGTCTCCAGCTCCTTGCTCTTCGCCCGTGCGCATCACTAGCCACTGCGTAAGCATCATCCAACATCGGACAGGGAATGAACTTACTAGAAAGCGATGGGAAAATTTCATCCATATCAGATAGCGCCTCCGCATTGCTGTCACTTGCCAGGTGGGCCTGAATGTCCTCTGGTGTCAAAGAGAATGCACCCTTAGTTTGAATGGGAGAAATGTCGCCATCATTCCGAGTTGGGGAAGTGGGGAAGGGGAGAGGGGGAATAAACGAGGAGGCGCGAGAGGAGCGGAGGGTACGACTGGTCGCTGTCATGCGACGCGATTCCATCGATGGATGGACATCAGTCGCAAAAGATACTCTAGAGATACGCTCGCCAAATGCTGAAGTACGAATACCTGGACGAAGTTGACTCAGTGGAGTTGTATCCAGGGATAGTTTCTCCAAAGTCGCTGAGTCACCCTCTACAGCGAAGGCACTACTGGTGGGACGGATAGCGCCAAAAGCAAAGGCAGAGGAACGGTTTCCTGTAGTCGAAACAGCAATACTGTTGCGAATTGCAGCCGTAGCGCCAGCGGCCGTGATCGACTTCCAATCTGTAGATATGGTCGACATGCGTTTATCGATAGCCTCAGAGAAGCGTTTGCGTTTCTCTTTACCCTTGGCGCGGCTCTTCTTGATGTAGAAGTAAATGCCAAGGGCGATGAAAAAGAGGGGAATGAGCACCCCTACAGCGGCTTTGCCTCTTGAGAGGGAGCCGTTAGTGGGGAAATTATTGACATATGTGACAGTGTTTGGGGTGTTTATGTTGGCATTGGCGGGGGTAGAACCGTCAGCGGGTGCGGTGTATGTAGCAGTGAATACGGGTCCAGCGGGCAGAGGGCTAAGGAAAGGCTGGGAACCAGAGGTGACGATGGAGAGCTGAAGCGAGATAGAGGATGAATCGTTCCACCAGCTGGGGTGGAGTGTCGCTTCGTAACTACCCAAGTCAAAGTTGACGTTTTGCCATTCGTGAATACGGGTGCTGGTGAGGGTCGGGGCGATCAGATAGATATCGACGGCCGAGGTGTTGGGCAGACACGACGTATCCCAGGTGATATTCAAGGGGTTGGAGCTGGAAACGGTCGTTCCTGAGGTAGGGTGGGTGTAAAATCCGCCAGTAGCACAGGCTAGAAAGGAATTCATCACGAAGGGGATCCAAAGGTATGAACGTGCCACATACAACTGCGCTTGGTGAGGGCGTGATGGGCAGCAACGGCGTGTCCGAGACGGACATGAGCAAAGCCTCTCTTGGTCATATCGATAAGTGTATCAGATAGGCTGCCAAGGAGTCTGCGAACGAAAAGAAAGGAGCGGCTCCGCC
The DNA here is from genome assembly GCA_038092235.1 of Leccinum boreale. Lineage (NCBI taxonomy): Eukaryota > Fungi > Basidiomycota > Agaricomycetes > Boletales > Boletaceae > Leccinum > Leccinum boreale. Next base: position 49,952 of record JBBPPX010000142.1, read on the forward strand.
GAACGGAGGGCGGGCTAGGAGAAAGGAAAGGTGTACTTGGAAACGAGAGACGAAGGGGAAAACTGTGCTAGACGACGACGACCTCAACCGAAAAGACACATTTGAACTCAGCTGCACTTGCATCTTGCCAGCCACACTAGGTCACACGGCTGCTTCATTTTATGCTTGGCAGGTGCAACTGAAAAAAAGAATCATTTTCGTCATTTCGGAATCTTTATTGGTTTTCTTGATCTTAACCTCGAGATCACCTGGCTCTCGAGTTGCTTCCTTGGGAGTGTACGCCCTGTGTTTCCATGGATTGAAGAATTGGTGAACACACTCGTTATCGTTATCATTCGACAGTCGCGGGCGATATCAATGAGGTCGACGACCTGATTTAGAATAGCAAGGTTCCAATACTTGCCAGTGGTGCATGTGCTTTTTTTCCTTCCAGGGCCTCAGTCAGTATACTGTACCATAGCTCGCTAGCCAAACTGAAACTGAAACCACAACTGCGTTTGACTGAATGGCATGTGAGGTGAATAGTAGCTCTGATTCAGAACCTCACCATGATCTCAGGCGCATTGAATGAGATTCACCCCTTAGACTCCGTGAATGGCCGGAGATGGGTCCCGAATCGCACGACGTGACAGAGCGTGAGAAAGGCTTGGTACTAGAAACCCGTCATCTCCATCGCAACCACTGCTGAGCTGACACCTAGGCTGCGAACCGTCAATTTGAAGCACGCTCGAAGTGTTCGAAGTCCGAGCTCGGCCTTTTGCAATCAGGAGCTCCTGCTTGAAGGAAGGAAACTCATCACCATCATTGATGCATTGATGTAGGTTGTTGTGGCCGCGCTGGTGGGTTGAAGAGGCGTCTTATCGTTTCCATACTATTGATTCTTAGTTAGTAAACAAGTAAGCCCTAAGTATTTGCTCTCACAGAGTAAAGACTCGATCAGGGCAGGAGGCTGTTACGTTTCGTGAGTTCGTTTTGTCGTCGTCGTCGGGTTTCCATATCTTTCTGTTACTATTACTTTGTCTTGTCCCAGACACAAGACATGCAAAGTTATCGTGAAAACTGATAGGTTGTACTGCAGGCTTTCTCGAGAACGCTCTTCTTCGACTACAGCGGATGTTTGCTCAGCAAAAAGCAGAGACACCGAGGCGTCCGTCGCTCGAGGAATAAAAATCGGTAACCACTTCAGTGAGTGTCGCAACTAGAAGAACGAAACAATTTCCTCGACTTACCATCTGCGTGACTTTGTGCCAGTGCATTGTTAGTCAGAAATATCAAGGAAGCCTTCGAATTCCTGGTCTCCCGTCATCCCCCTCGGGTCCTGGCAGTCTGCGATCCCGCACATCGTGTGTTCCTACAACCCACTGGGCCGTATAGTATCAGATCGTTCAACATGATTCGTGGTTTGAGGATATTTTCCACTGAACATCGATGGACACATGCAAATGGTGCGTGCTTGCAAAACGGGTTGAATGACGTTCCCCTCAGGGCATGTGTTCTGGATTTTTTACCTGCTCCAAATCGACGTTGGGGTTCTTCGAGAACTATTAACCGAGGCAACGACCTCGCTCCCATTAGTTTTATAATTCAGGTTATCCCCTCAAAAATCTGGCCGAATCGACGAGCCACGCTCACAAATGCTCGTCATTGCCACAGACACCGGCGCACTGTGGGAGCTGGACGTACAAAGTGCCAGCGGGGTTGCACTATAGGCACCCGTTCGATGCACCTTCGGCAGCTGCATGCTGCAAGGACGCGAGCGTAACAAGTAAGTAGGTCAACACATGCTAGTGTAAATCTCTCTCACTTCCCAAGGTTACCTAATTGATGTCGTACCCTAACGGAAGTGGCAGTTGACGATCTATCAAGTTCCTGATGATTTGGTACTAGATGTGTGTCAGAACTTTGGTATGTTCCTTGGAATACAAGTCAATATGGGCAATGATTATCCTTCCGGTCGTCTTCTTCTGTCCCAATCAAAATCACATACCAGTGCTTAGTGGTGTTTGTTTGAAATACCATAGGCGGACAGCCACTATAATAGTGACTGGCCCGGGTCGATCATGTGTTCCTGTCTTTTTGAAATCAAGCAGATGATATACTTATCAGTACCTGTCAAGAAATTTTACGAGATCCTGAGGTCATATAATGGTAGGTAAATAATAACAACGCAGCACTATACGTCGGGAGAACTACCGACAGTAGATCAACCTGTATAGTATTCAGGAGGTGGCTGTGATGGCAATGTATTTTGGTCCCAGTTGTGCAGATTGCAGAGACGAGCTACCTCGTTCCTGAGAAGCTCGACCTGTTCGACCAGATCAGCACTACTACCACTACTAGTAGACGGCGTGGTGGAGGGAGGTCGAACAGGCAGTTGTAGGTTTGTAGATGACATGCCCGTTTTACTTCGTGGTGCAGGCTGAACTCAAATTCGGATCCATTCAGGTAAGTCAACAGAATGGTAATTCGACATGCTCACCTCGGGGTACGCAACAAATGGTTCCATTTGAGTCCCTGGTGAAGACTGACCTCCGTACTTCTTCTTTCTCCGATAACATATCAGAGTGGCGGACACCATCACAAGGAAGGATATCCCTCCCACCGCACCACCTACAATGACTTCGGTACTAGGTGATCGTGCGGTCGCTCCCTGATTGGCTGCGAAAGTTTGTGATGGCGGTGTGCTAGGTGGTGTGACAGAGGTTGCCGTGGTAGATGTGGTAGTTGTGGTAGATGAGGTAGATGTTGAGACTGGGATTAAGGTCGTATCCGTGCTGACAGGACCACCCGTGTCATTGAGTCCAGTTTACTAGTGTGACCAACTGAAGGAGACATACCTATAAATGAAATAATCGAAGAAAATCAATATAGACGATCCTAACTCGGTGGAGGCCAGTACCGTCATATTATGCCAACTGAGAGGTAAACTATCGTTAGCATAAATCGGCACGTCATACCGGTAGAGATCATCGGTCGTGTTTTCTGGGGCACTTTGGTACGAGCCCACGAAAACGTCATCTAGCACGAAGGAAACTAGCGTCCGCCGAACCAACCATTAAGAGTAGCGTTGTTTGGAACAATGCAGAATATATATAGCGCGCTTCCTGCCATATCAGTCAAGCGTCAGGGGAACTCGAGAACTCGGGTTTGAAGTATTCAAGGGCGTACCTGTGAATGTGAGCTCGATTGATGGTTGATTTTGCACAGTGCCAGAGGCAGGCGGGTCGATGCTCAGTTCGTGCCATGTGCCGTTATATACCCGGTAGTATTCAGGCTTCGGAATGTTACACTGCGGGCAGACGTTTCCCCTAGTACTCCAATTTGATGGAGGGTAGTATCGGGGTACTACCGTGCCAGTCGAAACTGCATCATCAACAGTTACATTTTGAAGAGCTGCGAGAGCGAAGGTGGCCAAAAGAGCGAAATACACCTGGATCCGTACGGAGAACGGTCTAAATGGTGTCATGGGTGAGGGTGAGCAGCAAGCAAGGAAACACGGGGGTGTATATGCATAACTAATTGTTCCACTCGGCACTTCGCGGTATCCCACTGTGAAATAGTAGATCACCGGATGCAAGTTTGACAGCTCGTTACTTAGCTATACGCTGAGAAGTGGACTTTGAGAGACCTCCGGAAATATTCGCACTCTCTCACAGAAGGGGCGATGCATCTGATCGAGAATCTGCAGTGATTTTTCAAGGTGTGTTGGAACACCCTGCCTGTAGTGATCGGTGCCATGTACGTAGCCTTGGTTGACACTTGATGACGAACCTGCATGATATGGTACTGGACTTCCCTGCTATAAATTCGGCAGTGGCCCGAGTGACTTCTTACACCTACATGGGTAATTATGCTCTGAAACATGTACCAGCGACCGTGTTTGAAGAACACATGCTACTTAGGCCTGTGCTGCGAATCTTGTGACCACCGGCTGTGTCAAAATTTTGTTGATACTACAGGGCATCATTGACAATTAGAATAGCTCGCGGAATTTTTTTGTCACTATGCTCTGAAGCCAACAATATTATGTGTGTCCCTTCCTGAGCAGGTGATATTTATGTTGATGAGCGTTTCTATTGGCGTAGGCGAGGAACGGACTCTGCACTGAGGGAATAAAACTGTACAGGTAAGTAAGGAATGTAGAGATACGAAGTTAATAGTAGAATAGCAAGCTTACCTCTAGGCTCTAGTTGATGCGGTACTTACGAGACTGGAATTCGGAAGAGAGTGGCGCATGTGATGACCAAAAAGAGAAATGTAGTGAGTGTAGCGTATATCCTAATCGTATCAGATGGCTGTGCTCCAACAATTCAAGTGCCTCTAGGTCGGCCCCAATGAGTGATGCATCAGGGGCGGGGGAAAATGCAATGGATGGGTGATTGGCAGTAACTTGGCACACCCACAGTTGACGATCGATAAAGTGCCTGATGGCCATCTAATAGTGCCAGAATCCTGTTAGGAAATCGCTATTTACTAGCTAGCATTGCATGCACACAGCACTGCCGCGATTGATTGATCACCCAGTGATTCACCGCCTTGTGGGCCATACTCCAGGCCTTGGTAAAGAAGACTGTGAAATCATTGGCACCGGCCCAGCATCGATGATCTCGTGTGTCGTTCTTTTATGTCGCACTGACTAACCAGTCGATTCAAGTTGGGGTAATGATAGTAACAAATAACTACATATCCAAAGTGATACCAAATCCCTACGGATTCTCCCCTGTATGTTGTACATTTCAAGTCGATAATTTAATCTGTCTCATACTTACTCCAGGACTACCTGAAGTGCAGACTAATAGTTTCTCAAAAACCACGCCTCTTTTCCTCAAAGGGGTTTTGGTTACGTAAATAAAGTAGACGAGACACCTCATGTCTCAGCCGTTCAACCTGGTCCAGAAGACTCAGGCGAGAGGTGTTTCCAAGTGTGGCGGTAGAGGGTGGATCGATAGAGACCGGCGGGCTTACGGACCGAGACGCCACTGACGAAGTATCTGCTTGCCCTCTCGAATAAAGCTAACCGGTTAAATCGAATTAGCGAGGATCGATCCGGGAAAAGAGCATCGCATACCCAAGAGTGTATGTTGTCTTCGGGAACTGTCTCAAGTGAAACCAAGGACCCGAACACTGCCTCAACCTTCCTACTCTCTGGTAACCGATAACGACGTTTTTTGTGTCTCCAGTAGCACAACAGGGAGAAGGCCGCGAGTACAAGAGCAGCAACTCCACCTACTGTGCCACCGACAATCGCGGCGATGTTCGATCTTGGAACAGTGTCTAATGTTCCTGTGGCGCTTTGTGTTCCTGAGGGCGCGCTGGGCGCTCCTGGAGAGGTCGGCGCTGACGGCGAGCAAGAAGTCTGTGAGGGAGGTTGTGCCAGTGGGGCGGAAGTACTAGAGTTAGTCAAGTTATCCACATTTGTGCTGTCGAGATCGTGAGACGACGACCTATCACAGAACAAGAGCATGATAGACCCACGTATAGACCAGGTAGTCGAACAACATCAACACCGATCCTGTCGAAGTATCTGGCTTTATCGTCACTGTGTGTTCGTCTAAAGCTAAGGAGTCGTTGGCATAGACTGATACGTTGTACTGGTAATCGGTCTCTTGTGATAAGGGTTGTGCATATTTGATCTCTTTGTCGTCCAGATTGAAAATCAAGTTAGTGGGATTTGTGGCGTCGTTTGCTAGAATAAAATATATGTACAGAGCACTCCCTATTTCGATCCATCACGTGAAGAAAGCTCGCGATTGAAACAGGGAATAACTTGCCTATAAAAGTGAAGTTTATGGTTGGGCACGGAGTGGCTGAAGTATGCCAGCAGTGATAGGTGGAGCTGGCGTGCCATGTGTGATTGTACGCTTTCGAGAGGTCCGGTTCAGTCCAAGCCTGGAGGCATGCTGTGCAATTATTTTCATCCCAAGCCGATTGAGAAGGGAGGTACTGTGGCAGCGTGGCGCCACTGGCAGTCCAAAAGGCATCATCAACAGTCACGTTTGTGAGAGCAGCTAGAGCAAGTCTGACGACGAGAATGAGGTAGACGAGGGTCTGTCCAAAGATTTGTCTAGTAGTGGGTGTCATGAGAGAGCAAATGGGAAAGAAAGAATTCTTCAGACCGTGATCATGATATCGTGTGTGTGCAATGGTTAGTTTGGAAAAGGCTGTTAACGAAGAGAAGCGTTTTCCTATGCACATGGCAGATCTAACATGATCTAGATCAGTGATCACCGGTAAAAATTAGATGCCGAGTATTTCCAGTGATCCCGCGATCATTTGCCTCTCAAGGAAAGACCGTTTAATCATTCTCTCAGGCGCCACCGAACCATGAGCAAGAATCGTCGTGGGGTCCAGTGAGTATTTTTCTGGCGTGTAAAATAGCTGATGTAGAGTCTCTTCCAGACTCAGCTGCCAGTGGATAGTCCAGGATGATGGACCAGGAGATGTGTTCCCTAACCCACCCAAATCAACGCCTCGTCCGAGGTATCAATGGAGACATAAAACGCCGGTGTCTTATGTCACAGGTTCGCATCCCACTACCACGTTCACAAAAACGCCGGAAACACGGTCCCTATCTAGCAGTGCTTCTGACCACAGTGGATGAGGCAGGTGAAGGAAACGAGCGACGCCACAACGCTATTAGTAACGAGACCAAGTGTTTCGATCGAGACGTTTTTAGCAGTTTGCATGACAGGTGGCTCCAACTTGAAAGGGATGCGTTATGAGAGAATCGGCCGTAACGTATGATACAGCATAAGTACTACTCGGGAGGCTACAGACAGTAGATCAACCTGTATAGTATTCAGGAGGTGGCTGTGATGGTAATGTATTTTGGTCCCAGTTGTGCATATTGCGGAGAAAAGCTACCTCGTTCCTGAGAAGTTCGACCTGTTCGACCAGATCAGGACTACTACCACTACCAGATGTGATAGGTGCGGTGGAGGGAGGTAGAACAGGTAGTTGTAGGTTTGCAGATAACGTGTCCGTTTTAGTTCCTGATGCAGGCTGAATGCAAAATCGGAACCATCCAGGTGAGTCAACAGAATGGTGATTCGACATGCTCACATCGTAGTACGCAACAAACGGTTCCAATTGAGTCCCTGGTTGTGCTGAAGACTGACCCCCATGTTTCTTCTTTCTCTGATAACATATCAGAGTCGCAGATAGCATCACAAGGAAGGAGATCCCTCCCACTGCACCACCTATAATAGCATTGGTAGGTGATCGTACAGTTGCTCCATGAGTGGCTACAAAAGTTTGTGATGGTAGTGTGACAGAGGTTGCTGTGGTAGATGTTAACTTGGTTGCCCTCGAGTCATCCGTGATTGTGCTACGAGACCGTGAGACGGCCACCTATCACAGAACGAGAGCATGATAGACCCACGTGTAAATCAAGTAGTCGAACAACATCAACACCACCGATCCGGTCGAAGCAAACCAAAGTGACTGTATCAACACTGTGTGCTCGCCGAAAGCTAAGGAGTCGTTGGCATAGACTGGTACGTTGTACTGGTAATCGGTACTTTGTGTTGAGGACTGTATATATTGGCCGACCTCATTGTGGTCCAGAATGAAAACCAAGTTAGTGGGCCAATTTACGGCGTCGTTTGCTAGAATAAAATATATGTACAGAGCACTCCCTATTTCGATCCATCACGTGAAGAAAGCTCGCGATTGAAACAGGGAAGAACTTGCCTGTAAAAGTGAAGTTTATGGTTGGGCACGGAGTCGAAGTGGCCGAAGTACAGTAATAGTTGGAGCCGGCGTGCCATGTGTGGTTGTATGCTTTCGAGGGGTCCGGTTCAGGCCGAGGGAGGCATGCTGTGCAATTATTTTCATCCCAAGCAGATTGAGAAGGGAGGTACTGTGGTAGCGTGGCACCAGTCCAAGCGGCATCATCAACAGTCACGTTTGTGAGAGCAGCTAGAACAAGTCTGACGACGAGAATGAGGTAGACAAGGGTCTGTCCAAAGATTGGTCTAGTGGGTACCATGAGGAAGCAAATGGGAAAGAAAGAATTCTTCAGACCCTGATCATGATATCGTGTGTATGCAATGGTTGGTTTGTAAAAGGCTGTCAACGACGAGAAGCGTCTCCTATGCACATGGCGGATCTAACATCTGGATCAGTGATCACCGGTAAGTATATAGATACTGAGTACAGTGATTCCGCGATCATTTGCCTCCCAAGGGAAGGCCATTTGATCGTTCTCTCAAGCGCTGCACGAAATCAGATCGTCATGAGGCAAGATTGTGGTGGGGTCTGGGCCGAATTGTTCTGGCATGCATGCACAATAGTTGGTGTAGAGTCTCCGCCAGATTCAGCTGGACAATCCAAGATGATATAGATAGACCAGGAAATTGGCTCCCTAGCCCACCTAAAACACCGCCATGTTACCAATGGAGATAACGCTGGTGTCTTATGTCACAGGTTCGTGTCCCACCACCATTTGCACAAAGCTGCCGGAAACGCGGTACTTCTGTGGCTATTGATGACTCTGGGGTTGTCTCTGGATTGGTGCAACCCATCTAGGTCGCGTGGTTGTCTTCGGAGAGCCTAAGGCGAAATGACGAAAAAAGCGGTAATGGTGATTTTCTTGATTCCAGGCTCAAACCGTTTCAATAGAACCAATTTCGAATGTGAGCGAGAATTACAAGTGGCCTTCGACGATCGGGAAAGCCAGGTTGTCGAAGCCAACTTCAATCCAATCATCTTTGCTTCAAGTTCAGTTCTTGTTAGAACCAAGTGCCCGGACCCCCTGGGCAGGTGTGTGCTCATCGGGCAAGCGTGTCCCACGCCCCCTTCCTTCGTTCACCCCCCTTCACGACCGAGAAGCCGAGTTTGTATAAATAATAATCACCACATCGGCTAGCGCTCACCATTTTGTTATCTGATTTTTTCCATGTTCACCACCGAACGTCTCAGCCTTCGAGGTTTCGATGATTCCGATCTGGATGAACTTTTATCTCTTCGAAACAACGTGGCCGTGCAACGAGGCAAGACGTTTGGACCCGTCGTTCCCCGCCCTTCGAAATACAAAGAATCCCTACGCAGCCTGGCCGAAGAATCTGCCCTCTGGTTCACGATCACCGAGCGCCAGAATGGACCATGGGTGGGGCATTGCACGGTCAGGATAGAAGAATTCAAGAACAGGGACGGCGAGTTCTCGATATCGTTGTTTCCGCGGTTCTGGGGCAAGGGATACGGGACGGAAGCTGCGACGTTCACAGTCGGGTATGCGTTCAGCGCCCTCGGGCTACAACGCATGTCGTTGTCTGTCCTAGAGGGGAATGCTGCCGCCCGGAGACTGTATGAAAAGATGTAAGAGTAAATCATGCTCGACGTTGAAAGTGGACCAATGTTATTATATTATCCAGAGGTTTTCGAGAGGAGGGAAGAAAGAGGCGAGGGAATTGGGTTGAAGGACATTGGGAAGACATAATATACATGGGGATCTTGGAAGAGGAATGGGCTGCGTTGAACAACGTGGGTAAAAAGTAGATTCGAGGAGTGGTACTAGTACTGGTGGCTGGAACGATAGCCGTCAGTGGACACTCCCGTGTAGGTGCCATTTATTTTACCACGAGAAAACTCATTTGGGGAATAATGGATCGCGAAATATGTTTTTTCGGTACCAAGTAAGTTCTGAAAGAGAGAGTTAGACCATAGACCGAGCCACCGAGAGAAGAATGACCTCGAATAGAACCCTTGATGTCTTCCAGCGCTCTGAACAAAGGTCATGTCCAAATTCCATCTGCAATGTATTAGCACAAACCTGTGTCTTCCACTAAAACTTCCCATCGGTGCTTGTGTTCCGGGGTACCACCTTCGACACAATTCCTGGAATGCAGTCGGACATTGATGTGACTGTAAATGGGGGGAAACACTCACCTTGATGGAAGACACGTCTGACCTCTAGATCAGAGTGCGGCTGTTAGGTTGAAAGACAAGCACTTACCGACGATCCTTGAAAATATATGAGGTTCACAAGGAGACGAGGAATGACAATCTCACTTACCTATAATGCAGCCAGTCGACGACTTCGGGCATTTCTTCCACCAAAAAGGATCTATCCGCGTGTACGGAACTGCCTGCAAGGACGCCCGTCCGTCTTACCGGTATCCATCTCTTGATATACTGGAGGACAGCAGCTGAAACGTCGTCCTTGCTATGCGACGACTCGAGGCAGGCTCGTGTCAGACCAGACTTAGTAGTACATTTCAACGATTTGTATCTCGTGATAGCATTAAACGCTGCTAACTTTTCCGTGCTGTTCTATACACCACGGGTCCATACTTGTCGATGTGAAACAAAGTGGAGAGGTAAGGAAATGAAAGAGCACGTACTCGTCTAATATCGATCTGTTCCGTTTTATCACGAATTGGATGCCGTCGTCCACTGCGTCCAAATTACCGTCGGTGATGATGACCTACCAGCAAGGTCACCAAGGAACTCGAGAGTATCGAACAAGATTGACTCACAGCAATTTCGAGAAGCTTGTCGCGCTTAGAATCCAGTCCGGTCATTTCACAGTCTATCCATACAAGTGGACCGGCCTCGAAGTTCAACTGACCACGAGCTGTAGTCATGATATGATAGTGTTAGTGGCTGATCCAAGTCTTGCTAGTCGTGGCAAGGATAATAGCATGCTAGTAATTCCACGTGACCTCAGTCCTTTCATCTTTTCCGAACTCCGATCGGATTGGGTGAGATGGACGATTTGGATGTTGCAGGCGAAAACACATCCTCGACGCCGACGTCGATCAGCCACTCGGGAATAACACTCGTCCTCCCTTCCCTCCGCGCCCTCAAAGCCGCAAATGCTGGAAAAAAGGCAAAGCCAGTCAAGGACGTCGAACATCGTCCAAAGTTCCCAAGACCGGTCAAGCTCAAACCACTCAAGGAAGTCTTGACCAAGCTGATCGCGCAGATCAAAAAGTGAGATCAAAATTCTATTTCACCTTTTAAAAAATTTCTGACGACGGGCAAAGAAAGGACGACTATGCGTTCTTCATACACCCCGTTGACCCGGCAAAGGTGCCAGGTTATGCGGACGTGATCAAGCACCCAATGGATTTTGGTACGATGTCGGTCAAGGTGGCCAAGGGTCGATACCGTTCCCTTGAAGAGTTCACGGTGCGTTTTCAGTCCGTTCATCTACCTCCCGCTTCATCGTGCTCACCACCCACAGACTGACTTTCGACTCGTGACGACCAACGCCAAGACGTTCAACCCACTCGGGACGATCTACCATACCGAAGCCGACCGCCTCGAAACATGGGGACTCGACCACATTGCGCGCGTGTCGGCGCACGTTATCGAGTACGAGACGGACTGGAATATCGACATCGAGCAGGACGAGGACGGGTTGACGTCGCTGCCCGTCACCATCTTCGGCGAGGACGAGGTCTCCACGCCGAGAGACATCGAAGGGAGCTTGGCCACTGGGAGTCGCGCACCCTCGACGACGCCTGCGCCCGGGCAGGCGGTGCCACAGTTGGGACAAGGCAAGCGGGGACCGAGGGGTCCGTATAAAAAGCATGCACATCAGACAATATTGTCCGAGGGTCTGGACGCAGAAGGCAGGATGCCAGGCGCCAAGGACGGAGTAGGGGCGTTCCCAGCTGGAAGCGATTGGGCAAAGTTGATGATTGCTCTCAAAATCAAAGGTGTGTATCCTTGTCATCCCCGCGCTCTTTTATTAGACACAGTATCCACAGGCAAACGGTACAAGACCAAGAAAGAGCGCCTTCGGTTTGAGAAGGAAGGACCGCCCTATCTTCCGGACGGAAGTCTGGGCTACGCAGAGAGTGAGTTTATCTTCATTGTCACTCGGTTTTAGATATCACGAGCCCCACAGTGGAAGATCCATTTTCGGTCCTCAATGTATTCGTGCCCGAGCCTCCTGCTCGCCCACAGATCACCCCACTTTATCCAACAGCGTCCATCATTGCGACCATACCGACGACGACCATGGATGGCGCTCGACCTCATTCCCAAACCCCCGACGTGCGCATACACGCACCCATATCCGTCACCATCCCTTCCGAACGCCCGATCCCCGTCCTATCGACCCTATCCAACATTCCAACCCCCTCTACCACTGCCGCAACCACCACAACTTCCGCACCCCAACCTCTTAAAAAACGCCGACACTGGACGATCGTTCGCAATGTTCCCGCCCGTTTGCGCGCGAAAGACAAGGATGGAGACGCTGCTGTTGCGGATGACACGAAGTCGAGCTGGCGAGTCCCACGCGATGCAGGCTCAGCCGACTATGGCACTTTTGCCGTATTGCTCGGCGAATTGGCGGCGGCGGCGGCAGTAGGCCCGCACTCGCATCACGCGTCAGCAACGACGACGACGGGAACTACCGCGGCGGACTATGTGTATGGCTCGGAACACCGGTTGTTTGCGACGATACGGTCGACGGTGGTGCATCGGGGTGCTAAGCGGAAGGAGCGCGAGGAAGAGGATCAAAATGAGCAGAAACAGGAGCAAGAGCAGAAAGACGACCAGACGTTTTGGACGGACGCGCGTGCGGAGGAGGCTTGGGACTATCTGAGGGACGTCGTGTATGGCGGCGTGGACGGGTACGCATACGTGCGGAGTCTGGCTGAGTTTGTCGCGCCGTCTGTTTATCTCGATGATGTGCGTCGAGATGAGGGAGACGGGGTCGGGAATGGCGACGGGGATCGGGTCGGGCACGGAGGGGAGGATGAGGACACGGACCTGAGACTGAGTACGGATATGGACACGGACACGGACACGGACACGCGCACGGTACCTATGCCACCTCGGGACCCAGAATCAAGTCAGGGTCAGCAAGACGCTGCCCTGTCCCTTCCTTCCCCACATACTATCCCTGTCCTCCCGCTCGGCGTACCGATAGCGCGCTATGTAGAGGACAACCTCGTCGACACGGTCACGCGCGGACGACACGGATGGCTTCGGGATGTCTTCTTGTCGTCGAACTATGGCGTTGGACAGGAGGCACAGAATGCACAGAACAGAAAGACGACGATCTCACCATTCAATGCACACAGAGCAGCGCTCCCGGGCGCCGCGCGCGAAGCGGGGGTACTCCGGAAATGTACCGGTGAGCAACTGGATATGGCTGCGCTCATCCGGGTGCCGGAGGAGTTGGCAAGGGAGAGTGGGCTCGAGGGAGAAGGAGGGGACCGGCAGGGGATCGAGGGGGCGTTAAAGTGGAGTGCGGAAGTGATTGAGGAGCTGGCTCGCCGGGTTGCGAAGGGCGTCGAGGAGGACGAGGGGGATGTGAGAGTCAAGGAGGAGGAGGAGGAGGAAGAGGAAGAGGAAGTGACTATGGACGAAGCTCGGGCCGTCGATCAGCGCATAGATGCGAAAGCATCGGCATCGAACGGGGAGACAGTCGTAGACGCGGATGCGATGGACGTGGACGTGGACGCGGACGCGACGGACGAGCTCAAGGCCGAGCCTGGGGGCGACGGGTTCCCGGCTCATTCTGTCATCGAGACCGGAACGGAGGAAGAAGATCCGTTGATGAGACGCCTCCGGCTGAACCTCCTTGCGCTCGCCAAGCGCGCACCGCTGGACAAGATCGAACCTATTCCCGTCGAGCTCGTTCCAGAGGGCATACGTGGAATCGTGCCCATCGCACAGAGAGCATGACGAAGTCGTGGACGCTTGTTATCATGTCGTTGGCGCCATCGGAGGTGAGAGGCGAGGCATTATATATACGTTTAGAATTGTTCCAGAAATGAGTTTACAGTAATACTAGGTAATTTCCGCTAGTGAGGATGTGGTGTGATGAAAACCACGTTTCCGCAGATTGTACGTCTTGGCATAATGCTACAAGCTTAAGCAATCGTCGCCTTTTGGCGAGGGCGAGAGGCACACATGCGTGTGGCGAGCTACTCGGGGGGGGTTCTTACCAAGGAATCACTTTCTCTCGTAGTTGACCGCTACGGAAGTCGTTTCCACCATGACTCATTTCCACCATGACAGACTGCAACGTCTACTATGTTTTCACAACCACCAACTCCTTCATGCTAGATTATCGTTATACAACGAAGATCGGTGCACAACTGTGGCGTAGAATGGATAAAATCAAAAGATGAAGGAATTGACTATATACCCAATATTGCCAGTGGTAACGCACCCTGAGGAACATATCGCAAGTACTACAAGACGACACACCTTCAATCCCTCCACTTCTGACCGTCCCGAAATAATCTATGTGCGTGAGACTGGCAAAGGCGGGACCAAGCTGGTCACAAAGAATGTGTCGAACTTCTGCCACTGGCAGGTCGTCTAGCCATGCCATGAGTGATCTTTCAGTATAGACCTACAATTGACATGGGATTAGACCGTATACATACCTTCGATGGGCCTGCAGATCCACTAGTATATGGTACAGGGATGGTAGGTAAGTCATCGAACGACCATGACATCGAAACAGGGGGACACAAGACCCTTTTATCACCCCACTTGGGTGTAACAGTCTGCAGCGTCAGCGAGCGAAGCAAACCAAAGTTTTCCCTCCACGCCGGATCATCGACCATGCATTTCAAGACAGCTCGAGCTATCTTGCGCGAAAACGAGTTTCCGACCGCGAAACACAACGCCTCGAGAGACCGCGGGACATGCACGGGGAGCGCGTGCAGATTCTGCGCGGATTACCTGTCATGATACAGGTCACAGAGACGCAGCTTCGTGATTGTGGACTCGGACCTGCCCCAGGGCAGGAGCCAATCCATGTCTACCAGGTTGGACAGGTCCCATTCAAGCGTGCGCACGTGTGTCACGTCCGCGGACATCTTGGCTTGATCATACTTGTAGCATTGGTGCACAGACAGTCGGTCCACCTTTATCTTCACCTTCGTCTTGACATTCCCCTCTAGTGTCTCTGGATCATGTTCAAATGCACAAAGTTCAAATGATAGATCCTCGAGTGACGGGAGCGCCGCGGCCACGCTCCACTGGAACTCCACATCCACTCTGGCATCGACAAATTGGAGTTTGCAGATGTTGTGCATGTGTGCTATCGCTTTGAGATACGTTTTCACAAAGCCCCTGTCGTGAATGTAGAAGCGACAGGCCCTGACTGAACCGGCGAGGGAACGTGCAAGAGGCTGCTCTGAGGCAAGTTTTTGCATGAATGAGTCATGTATGATCGTGTTGCAGTTCCGGTCGGCGAATTCCATAAAATAGAACATGCGAGGGAGACAGACGTTGGCGAAGAATCGACAGACGGAAGAGAGATTGCTGAGCATGTCGAGTTCGTATAGCCCTAGTGGGTGCTTGGGAGTGGATGAGGCAATGAATTCGAAGATGTGCAAGTATATTTCGGTGGGGATGATAGGCAGGACTTGGTCGCCCTCCCGTCGTTCCGGTGCTGGACGAGACAAGTTGGCTGAGCCTGAGTGGAAAGAAAGCGCGTAGTGAACTTAAGAGAGACATGGAAGTTGTAAGTAAGTCAGGCTGTGTAATTAGTAATCTGATGTCTCGTCGTCTACTCCAACTTACTACTACTAGATCCCTTACTACGACCACCTCCAAGATGGGCAAGAATAATAACAAGAAACAAAAATACGCCGTCCCAAACGAATCCCACCTCTG
>JBBPPX010000143.1:0-65346 GCA_038092235.1 Leccinum boreale
AGATGTCAAAGACCGTGCTTCGTTCGACGAACGTGAACTTGGAGGTATCAATGAGGCGCGCGGGTATATTGTTTTGAATGAAGTCACGGAATGCCTCGGCAATATCATCGGGCGGCTGTTTATGGGAAGGGGAAGGAGGATTTGATGTCGGCGACCGGTGCGGAGAGGGCAAGGGGGTGTTCACTGGGGGTGGTTCTACTGTCGATGTCTTGGATTGGAACCAAGGGAACAAGATGGTGTTTGTTCGCGGGGGCATACTGTCTTGAGCGGATAATTGAACGTCCCAGACTTTATAGGTTGAAATTACTGTGACGAAGGCGCTGCGTCAGTATGATAATGCTGTTTAAACTTTAAAGGATCCCCATGCCATAACCTACCACAACTCATGGCAATCACATTGCTTGTCACAGGCACCGAGGTTGCGGAGTGGCAGCGGACTACGCACTTTACGGTTCCAGGCAGTAGTCATCACAGTGCACTTGCTGTGCACTGATCACTCTTGACTTCAATGCTCGATATTGGAACTGAGTCTCTGCGAAGCAAAGAACCTCACCGTCCGTGGATTGGAGGCAAGTGCTTCTCTAGCGGTCGCGAACAGCCCCCTTGGCGGCAAGTTGGAAGTTGGCCCATCCGTATTCATCGCACAACCAACAGGCTGTCCGTTTGGCCACCAGGGTCTACACCAGCATCCTCATGTTTTCAAAGAACGTTTGCTCAATTGCTCCACACACCCTGATCGCTTCGCATGATACCTCCCCGAAGGAAGCGTTCTACAGGAAAGCCATCGGATATCCTTCTTGCCGATCGGGACACGGTAGAGACCGACAGCGATGCGGCCCTTCCACAGGACGCAGACACGCATTCTCGTCCAAGTCGCCGGATATTCTTCTGGGCATGCTCCGATGCCCTCTTCCACTTTCTTAGGCGCTTGGCGCTTATAATTACTATCCTGCTGCTGAACACGCTGTGCACGCGGATGCAGCACGATATGACCCACGTCAACATTCAACGCCGAGATCATGCAGTATGCCTGCGGCCATCGACTCAACCTCCACTTCTTTGGCCAGTTCGTCTCCTTCGTCTTTTAAATTCACCGACACGTGGGAAACCCGATTCGTTTTAGATAAGATCACACAAGGAGATCAGCGATATCGATGACGTTCCGGCAGGTGATGTCAACTCCCTTATTGCTGACAGTTCCATGACACAGCTGCGTGTATGACTGAAATTCCATCAGAGTTGGTCAGCCAAATGTTCGAGCCTGGCCCCGCAGATAGATTCCAGAACTCGGAAAAAACTCGGAAGATCCACCGTCGATCCCTTATCTGGGTAGAGTAACTACGGAAGTTTGGCTAGAGTTGGCCAACCAAGCTCAAGCGTTGCGTTCATCGCCGTTGGACATCACTACGCGCGGGTCCGTGCCATATCACGAGTTGGGGACACAGGTTCGGTATGTATGTATAACTGGCTCGTGAGTTACTTACATAACTTATTGAAATACTAAAACCAATTACGTAATCAATACATAAATTTGTGAGAACTCAAGTCAAGAGCGTGGATTGTGCTCGAGGCCCTCGTATGCGCGTTGGCTTCAGCTTCAAATCAAACACGCCCTCCTCTTCTTCACAAGTACCATCTACGCTCATCCTCTTCGGTACACCCGTGCAGCCAATCCGCAAGACATTACCCGTCGCAAACTTGAGCCACGTCGATTCATTTGCGCTGCGGATTTTCATGTGCAGGAGGAAACATACATACGTCCTCCCGACCTGCAAGTCCCCTCTTTTCCGGTCTTGTAGGCTTGGCTTATAGTTGAGGATGCACACATGAAGATCTGTGGCGGCTCGAATCTGCTTCAGTCGACTCTCACCACAGTCGACGTCGACCTTGCTGAACTTGCCCAACGCCCTCTCGCGATCCGTCCGTGGCCTCAGCGTCGCCGTATAGGACCCGTTTCTCTGTTTCATCCCTTCTGCAAACTCCATCGGAATGAGTGGCACCGACATCAAGTGCAACCCGTGCGGCGTGAACGAAAATTCCTTCATCCCCAATTCTCCACTCGCCATCTCCCTGTCCCACTTCGGATAGCACTCCGGCGAATAAGGCAACGTCGACTGAGTCTTGGATGCCTGTCCTGCCCATGCAAAAACATCCCATGATGGGTATTTCCTCACAATCGCCTCGAGAAGTCTCGGAAAGGCTTTGTCGCCTTCGCCATACACAACCTGGATGCTGACATCGAAGAGCCCAAAGAGACAATAAGCAGCGTCTTCGATGCGTGTGGTTTTCCGCGGCGAGGCCCAGGACATGATTTCCCAGATGCCATGTCCCTTGACCCCCTGTCTGTTGTCGGCAACGACAACGTCCCCAGGAATCCCGGTGACGCGCGACAGGACGGACATGAGATTCGTGTCGCTTTTGTCGTTGGTGAAGGTTGTTAACGGATGCCATGCCTTGTCATAAAACTTGATTCGCTTGGGCGCCAAGAGCTCTTGGAGTGTCCAACCTCGTTTGAACCATGGGTCGAGCTCGAAATCCTCCAGGGATGATGAGGCACCGAGGTGGACAATGCACACATGTGCATGGGCATACCACTTGAACATGGCGTGGATTGCCTCGCTGAGTTCAACGGTGTTTGTCTTGTCGATGCAACATGTGTCGGACCAGACCAGTTTGTATCCCAGCGAGCGTGCTGTATCACAGAGCTGCTTGAGCTTGGCAAGGCCAGCGGTCTTGTGGTTATGCTGCTTGTCGAGGGTAAGTCCCCCGGTGGAGACCAAGGCAGAGACGTCTTGATAGCTAGGCTCGCTATCCGTCCAGTGATGGGAGAAGATGGCGTATTGCACGACATCGTGGATGATCTCACGGAGAGCCGCCTTGCGTCGCCCACCGGGGATGTAGATGCCTGCCTCGGGGTGGGTGTCAACCGTGACGGTACACATCCGGTTTATGACGTCTTGATCAGTAATCTGTGCGATCTCTGACGAGAAGAAGTTAAAGATGGTGTTGCGCTCGACAAACGTGAAGTTGGAGGTATCAATAAGGCGCGCAGGCATGTCGTTTTGAACGAATTCATGGAATGCCTCGACAATATCATCGGGCGGCTGTTTATGGGAAGGGGAAGGAGGATTTGATGTCGGCGACGGGTGTGCAGTGTCAGGTTCTTCAGGAACCGTGGCAATGTGGTCAATATGATAGGTACTAGAACAGAGGGAAAAGTAAGTAATACACGGGATCGGAGGAAGGGAATGTACCTGGGATAGAGGGGTGACACGACCTTAGCCTGAGTGGGGAAAAGGATAAAGAAGAAACGAAAAGCGACATATACTATAGATAGTGTACAGAACAGAAGGGAAAGTCGGAAACATAGAGAGGGGGAAGGGGGGTTCACTTCAAGGAGTGGTTCTACTGTCGATGGTGGTAATGTCTTGGATCGGATCCATGAGACTAACGAGAGGGTGAAGTTTGTTCGCAGGGGCATGAATCGGATGTCCTTTGAGCGTCTTAGACTGTCGACTGTCATTATATGATGACGTCGCTGACGCCGGCAGACATAGCCTACCACAGCTTATGGCGATCACATTGCATGCCACATGTACCTGAAGGTCGGAGGTTACGGTCGGAGTGGCAGCGCACCAACTTGCGCTTTACGGTTCCGGGTAGTACGTAGTCCGGCACTATCGCACAACACTCTTGACTTCCATGTTCTACGTGATCGGACTGGGTCTCTGCGACGAAAAGGACATCACCGTCCGTGGATTGGAGGCAAGTACTCCTCTAGCGCTCACGAACTGCCCCTTGGCCGCAAGTTGGCAGCTTGGCCCAAATCCGTATTCATCGCCCAACCCACAGGCTGTCCGCTCGGCCACCAGGGTCTACCTCGAAGCCTACACTAGCATCCTCATGGTACCAAAAGAACGGCTGGTCGGTCGCTCAGCACACATACCCTGATCGTAATGCATAATCCCCTCCCCGAAGGAAGCGTTCTACAGGAAACCCATCCTTCTCGCCGATCGGGACATGGTAGAGACCGACAGCGATTCGATATTGCACGATGCAGAAAAACAAGACGTCGTCTTCCTCGTCGTCGGAGATCCCTTTGGGTACGCTTCGATGTCTTCTTCCTGTGCGCTGGGCGCTCAGCATGCTGAACATGCGGACACAGCGCGACAACCCATGTCGACATCGTCCTCCGCGCCCGCACTAAAGGCGTCCCTGTGCGTATCATCCACAACGCATCCATCATGAACGCTGTCGGCGCCTGCGGCCTCCAGCTCTACTCCTTTGGCCAGTCCGTCTCCCTCGTCTTCTTCACCGACACCTGGAAACCCGACTCGTTCTACGATCGCATCAAGGAGAACAGCGATCTCGGGTTGCATACCCTCGTCTTGCTCGACATCAAAGTCAAGGAGCAGAGCGAAGAGAACTTGGCGAGGTTCGTCTTTATCTCTCTCACTCACGGTGAATGTGTGCTGATCATTACGATGATCATTAGGGGGAGAAAGATTTACGAGCCTCCGCGATACATGTCAATCCCGCAGGCGGTCGCACAGCTCCTCGAAATCGAGTCGCTCCGTACGCAAAAAGTCTTGTCCGCAGACACCACCCTTGCCATCGCGCTCTCCCGAGTCGGTGGCGACGACGGTGATCAACGCATCGTCTGTGGGACTCTGGAGGAACTTTCCCAGCAACCCTCTGATGCCTTCGGAGAGCCTTTGCATAGCCTCGTCATTGTAGGAAAGCGAGTTCATCACCTGGAGGTTGACTATGCACAGGAATACGCAGTGAATAAAGAGACGTGGAGGCGGGTTGCTAGTCAAGTGTACGGCTGTGCGTTGGAAAATTAAAGCTCGACAACTGAATCTGCTGTGCTGAGTTGCACACGAAGTAATTACATGATACGATCTAACGACGCCCGGGCCCAAGCCAACTTACTCCCAAGGTATATGAGATCTGACAACTCGGATTCACTCTAATGTTTAGAAAAAAAGCTCATGGAGTCGCACGACCCGGCCATCTGAAGATCATTTCCATCACAACTTTTTCCGCTTCTAAAGACGCATCACTCACCTTGGGAACAGGGTACATTCCCTGACAGTGTACCTGTTCGCCAACCACGCGAGAATACGCTGATAAGAGAAGCCCATGAGCAAACGAAGATGTGTCAGATTCGCCCGATCTTCTCTCACCTCTACGCCAAGACCATATCCACCATGCTGGCAAGTCCCATATTTGCGTTGGTCGGTGAACCAGTAGTACGGCGCAGGATCGATCCCTTCCTTTCCGTATGCCGCCAGCAGCTCTTGGATATCTGCTATCCTCATCGATCCACCTATATTCCCACTCAACTCGGTATCGTCAAAAGCACAATACCACGGCCAAGCTTACCGACAATCTCGCCCACTCCGGGCATCAACAAATCACAACTCTCAGTAAACACGGGTCCTGTCTCGCCCTCCTTCCTCGGCATCCTTTGCATATAAAATGCCTTGAGTTCCGCGGGGAAACCATATAGGAAGATTGGAGTGCCGATGATGTCCGTCATTTGCCGCTCTGCGGCTTCGGCAATATCATCGCCTACCGCGTGAGGCACCATCACAGGTTTACCTTCCGCATCCTTGATAGTGTTGCCGTCGGCGCCCTCGACCTCGTGCTGGATACCGTGCTCGTTGAGCCATGCGATTGCTTCCGAGTACGGCATTCGTTTGAATGGTCTGGCGGGTGCCGAGAAGTTGGGGTTAAGGGACTTGATCAGTGCGGTAGAAGCTGGGTCGGCGAGAAGCTTATCAATGGCATCGCAGATCTATATGAGAGAACATGTGAGTGATCGATCACATGCAACGAAACTCGGAACTCGCAATGGCTTCGATGTGCGTCATCAAGTCATCAAAGGTTATGAACGCCAATTCTGCCTCCATATGCGTATACTCGCTAAGGTGACGACGGGTATGACTGTTCAAGCGCCGTCAAGGTCCCACTCGATTTCGTGCTTTGACAAGATACTTACCTGTTCTCTGCACGGAAACTCTCTTGAACGCAGAAAACGTCTCCAAGTGCAGGAAGACAGGTCTCGAGGTATAATTGGGAACTCTGAGTAAGGAAAGCGGGTTGCCCATAGTAATCGAGCTTGAAAAGCGTCGCACCACCTTCCACCTGGGTCTGCACAAGACACGGGGGTGTCACTTCCAGGCAGTGGTGTTCAGCATAGGTGGCCCGGAACGCAGACAAGAGCGCAGCACGTAGCCGGAGGACGTTGGAAGCCGTTTCACCACGCAACACGAGATGTCGCAGATCAGCGAGAATGGAGGGATCTGATTTCTACGAGAGATGTCAGTGGTGAAAATACGATATTATATCGAGGATGATACCTCGTTGAGTCTGTTGGTGAAGGCTTCTTCTGCACCAGGGGCTGCACCAAGAACTTTCCAAAAATCTACAATAAGTTCGTGTCCACCAGGGGCCTTTTGACCCTCGGGAACAACCTTGAGCGTTCCGGTCAGCTCTACCGACGCTTCCAGTTGCAGTGTCAGCGCGTCATAGGTTTTGTTCTAGGGACCATCAGTCGTGTCGTCTCTGGCACAAATATGTACGCACGGTTTGACCAGTCAGCACGGCTTGCAGATAGCCTGTGCCGTCCCTCAGGACGACAAACATGATCTCCTGCTGATCGCGAAGGCGGTGTACCCATCCAGACACGCGCACCCTCTGACCCTGCAGGCGCTCGAGGTTCACGATCTTGGACTAGACATGACGAACCACACGATCATCAGAAACCACCCCTAGTGACGACGATACCAAGACCAAAATGACTCGGAACCTACCTTGGTAGGCGTCGGAAGTGACGGATCCTCGACGAGCACCACTTTGCGGCTCTCCTCCAGCCGCTTTTCGCGCCGTTCTTGTCGATCTCGTGCCTCCTTCTCCTCTGCTTCGGCTTTCAATCGCTTCTTCTCGAGTCCTTGCGCGTCCTTTTTGGCCTTTTTAGTCGCAGACTGTGTAGGCGCGTCGTATTCTGCATCTGAACCCTTCCGAATTTGAAAGGCCGTGGTATCGACCTCGGTAGCGGGGGTGGAGAAGATGGCATAGGCGAGAGTCTGATATGGGTGATCGATGGTGCCGTTACCGGGCGCATCGGCGCCGGCCCCTTGGTCGATATATTTCGTAGACATTCTGGAGGGATGTCTGTCCGTGTTCTATGTTCTTGTCCGTGTTCTATGTTCTAGTATGTGAGAGAAGAGATTGAATGCGTTAGTGAGTCTCTTATATCTAACTTCCAAGTGACTCGAAGCGTATCCCCGATATGGCATCATAGTAATTAATCGAACTGGCAACTCCCGAGCCAATCTATTAGAAGCCAAGTCAAAGGTTGTTCCCTGTGTTCAATGACTGGTTTCATAAAAACATAAGGAGGGGCTGAGGATACCAATTTAAAGGTTCGCTCTACTCCATCCAATAGACAGACGCAGCGCATCCCGAGTTTGATATCGTCCCTGGGATCGCTTGCGCTGCATCACTGCCAGCTTTCCGTGCATGAACAACACTCAATGAAAGTGCTCATTCGTTTTAGTGTGTGCGTTAGCAATGGTCACTGGTGCACCCCCTGCTCGCACGTGAGACAATCGCCGCTCAAGAGATGCGCTCCCAAAAGTCGATGGTAATCACGGGCATGTAGAGCCGTCGCAACCCTACTCACCACCATTTACTGGCCACGCGATTACTGTGATAACTTGTTTCAGTCAATCATTCCGCTTTCCCTGGGTCTCGTTGGTCGATCAAAAGATACGCAAATGCATGGTAGGAATCGTACCGTTCTGTCCTGCAATGTGGACAGTAGCTGCAGCGTATGTTGCGTGAAATTCGATTTCCATACTTTCCGAGTCCACAGCACTGCGCCGCATCGACGTTTCGATCTCTGGGACGTGAATTTTGCCTGTCTGGTCCAGACAAGTTAATTGGGCATGCCACCCAACCGACACCGATCAGCCTTCCAACAGGTTCTCCTCTTATAGTCCGCCTAGCTTTTAACGACGGCGGTTCTTGAGAGCCTCTACGCGTCCTTTGGTTCTTGGTTCGACGTCATTTATTAGAAGAAAGTGGAGGATACCCCTCCTGCTGCGGCATCTATGTCGGGGTGTCTGCGATGTGGTGGAAGCGCCGGGTTTGCGAAATGCAAACGTAATTAGGTCAAGTCGGATACGACCGCGTCCACTGTTCTTTACGAGCAAGCAGACCCTCCACTCCTTCAGCGACGCTGCAGATTCTCCATGATTAGTTGTATCCCACGTCGGAATGTAAGGATCACTCAATACTGGATACATAGTACAGGCTGTCCCGTTTTGTCCCATGAACACTTGAACGAGACATTAGCGATATATTCTCATTGTCGTAAATCACCACAGATGAATGTAAACTGAAGACTAGCGCCAAAACCGTGATCCTGCGCCGACGCCATCATCGAATGGACTGAGTGACTCCGAGACCACTTCAAAGGTCATATGCCCATCGGTCATGTCATCTTTCGGCCGAGTCAAGTCAGCACCTGCCAGAACCCAATGACCCTAACACGGTCAGGAGCAATCAACTGAGCGATGCCACCAAGCGAATGTCAAGGTCATACTCACCATGTAAGCAAAGTCCCCCAATCTTACTGCTCGCAACTTGGAACCCGGTCGAAGCATCATAGATCGAGCTTCCTCCTTTGTAAAGGTCACCTCTCTGCCCTTTCCATAGGCAAGCGGGTAATCCAAGGGCGATGAACCATGTTCAGCGTCGTCAGAATCTTCTGTAAAGTCGGCGCTAAATCCAGAAGCCAAAGGTCCGACCACACCATCCTCGATCCACATGACATTCAGGCCAAGTGCTCGTAGGGAACAGCCACTACTTATAGCTTTAGCGATGGAATCCTACGAGTACTTCAATAAAGTTCATGTACTTCACGATAAAAGGGAAGAATGTTCACCACGTCAGGACTGGCTACTGTGCAGCGTATGGTCTCCAAGGCAGTGCATTTGAGACACAGCTGCGACACAGAATCAAGGTTCAACAAAGCAGCGCCGACAACAAGCTCCTTCAGGGACAGTCCCTGCTTTGATGTCAAGAAGATAATGAATGGCCATGGAACAGCTACTCGGCCGTATACGGGGAATGAATTGAGCGTAAATGACTTGAGCATCCCCGCATGCGGCAGCAGTGATCGTATCCACGTCCACAGCCTGTCTGGACCCAGAACATCGATTGAACCAGCCTGAACAGTGAGTTGTTCCAGGGCTGGGAGAGGTGTGGATGGCACACGATAATTTCCCGACCCCAAGTATTCCGTGTCAAGGGAGATAAGGTTCGGCAGGGATCCCATGATTGCGGGAATGGCGGCGCTTGGAGCTCCCTTCAGCTTGAGTTGGCGGACTAGCGGGAGCTTGGAAAAGACCGAAATCAGGATTGTGGGGGGAACACCAGCACATCTCTGTTAAATAATGTGACAATGAGCTCGGATTCCCTTGAGTTATGTCGGGGGAATCATACCCCAAGATCTAGATTTGTTAAAGTAGAACCGAGCCTGTCTGCCCAGCCCTGCAGCACTCGTGGGGGACCGGAATTTACTGACCACACAGAGAGCCGACGAATGCCTTTGGTCTTGTTTAGCAACGCCCAGGCCTCATCTCCAACGTCATGGTGGGTGCGGATAACAAGTTCCTCCAATGGAAGGGTAATCAAGACTCGGAGTATCGGCAAAAAATTGAATGATGGGGTGTCTGTATCATCTGTGTACCTTGCAGATGTAAGATTCGTACACAGCCGCAGTGCCGCCGTTATGTTCTGAACGATTCGCGGATCCATACGGCGAAGATGCTGAACAGTCCCTGATAAAGTAGTTGGTCGCCATTGGTAGGAGATACAACTTGCGGAAGAGTACCTGTTTCGGTAACCTTGCGAACATACTGGGCCAACTCTGGTCGTCGAAGTAACGTGGTACAAGGATGAAGGAGAACCTGTCGGGATACAAACGGACCACAAAGGAAGAAAAGACAGAAATATTGTATACCTTTTCCACAGTTATTCGAGAGTCGAGAATTCTATACAGCAGTGGGATGGAAATACGGTTGAACGCCGAATTGACGAGGGAGGTATTTACTAGGTCACGTCGATCGAGGTGGTCGAGTATTGGATGCAAAAGATCTAGAGGTAGGTTGTTAACGTTCATCCTCCCGGGGCTGAGCTGAACGAACAAAAAGGTTCTCGCAAAGGTTTTAGCGCCGAGGCACGCGGACAGACTCCAACAATATTGATCACACAGCAAAAGAGTGTGTAAGCCCTACAGCTTACCTAGTTACTTGTAACTAGCACATATACTGCCTGCGGTACTGAATGCTAAGCATGTTGCCTTTTGGCGTAACGGTTAAGCGGCGGGCTGTCTCACCTTACAGAGTGCCCACCACAGAACCACCAACTGCGTCGCTCGTTCGCCTTGCAGTGATCGTCCTCACCCGTTTCCGCGCACCTGCCCGCCACGCCCTGCCTCATTTCTCGTTCCAGCTCCTTGCAGCTCACTCTAATGGGGCCCAGAGTGCGTGATCCCGATTGCCAAGGTACACGCGTCTGCGAAGTTTTTAATTATACTCAGATCACGCCATATCCGGCAACTCGGGCTCCTGTACCAGGCCGGAGAGCGCTCCCCATCCTTTCAACAGCCCCATTGCATCCTCCCAGCGCATGGAGCGACGTCCAAAGAGAGGGGTTCGACTGTACTGAGTCCGACATTTTATGCAAACAGCGCCCGCCATACATACATAGCGATGTCACCCTCGGGGATCATATTGGCGGTGTCCGAGTCATCCTTCAAGTTGCCACTCGCCCATTCCAATGTTCATATCGGTTCCGCCTTTCATCCGCGATCGATTGAAACTTTTCCTCGTGTACTTAGTAACATAATAGTGCCACATCAAGCAGTACATATAACTGAAATAAGCCCGGCCTCGACCCACCCTGCTCTCCTGTAGTTCGGCTCACACCCCGTCCTTTTTCTTGTGTATACCATGTCCTCCGACTCCGACTTGGCTAGTCTTGTACAAAGCCTAGAGACGTCTGCTGTTGTACCTGGTGAGCTTATTCACAAACCCGATAAACGTCTAATCCCACAAATGTCCTACCAGTTGTCATAATTACCGTTGTCGGGTACGACTACAGTGAGCGCTACCTTGTACATGCTTATCTCCTTCACGGTGTGATCTAATAATTGCATTTCTGTGCGCTGGAATTCTAGTCCTTACGATTTCAAAAGAGGTACTATATTATCTTACCTCCTTCATCCAATCTGACGGCTGATGAGTTACAAAGATAGACAACGTCTGGGTAAGGATAGGATAGTTATCACCTACAAACTACGTCGCTAACGGTGCAATAGCGCAAACCATGGACCCGGGTTTCTACTCTATTCATTGTAGTACGTTGCGGAGCTCGTATTAACTCTTTCGAAGCCCTCACCGATTTTCTTGTTCCGCAGGTCCGTTACCTTGGTCTCCTATGGGCTATGTATGTCCCTGGCTGCCACTTCAAATATTCGAAACCTTGCTAATTTAGAGCCTGTTATTAAGCCTTCTTGCTATCGGTGTGTTCCATGTTCTCGGATATTTCATGATTGATTAGGTTGACCACTGAATAACACCTACAGCTAGTACTGTCCTGTTACCTGGTCCTGATTTAGTGGGTTTTTCGACGAGTACAAGTACTCTCCAATGACCATGTTTATATAGGCGTAGGCATCTCATCTGCGCGTCGTGTGGCGTGACTGAGCAGTCAACAGATGTAAGTCACTTTCTCGCAGTTATCAGTTTCCGGATGAAACAAGAATTCAATTTTGCAGGTACGGTTGTGTTTGTAGTTGGAGACTGGGCATACTTGATATTCCTTGCTGCTGCCGATCGTAAGTTGTCATTTTCCATCACTTAGCTTTGTGCTGAATCGTGTCGTAGTTGTGATGATTCTGCGCGTTTATGCATTATGGAGTCACAACAAAGTGATCCTCGGGATCCTCCTGTTCATTTACATTCCACAAATCGTCGTCTCATTTGTTTGGGAAATCGTATATTATGGGCCTGGTAAGACACTTGAAGGTACGTTTGGAAGCCCCAATCGAGCCAATCTTAGTATGTCGAGCTTCCCTCTTTTCCCTAGTTTCGGTCGGCCAAGCCCTCAACTTCAAGTATTGTAACTACGCATCCACTATAGCAACCCCCTCGGCCACATGGAGAGCACTTCCCCGATTTGTTCTTGGGGCTGCTATGTTGATCCTTGCTGTCATCCCAACATTGAAGTATTCGATCGATATGTATAGAATGACGAAGACCTGGCGGAGCAACCGGTCTATAAAGTTGCTGGTTAAGGAGGGAGCTGTTTATTTCGTCGTGTGTGTATCTTTCTCCCCCACCGTGCCTTCTCTTCTGTCTTCGGCACAAATCTCATTAGCGCTGCTAACCACTCGCCTTTTCTTCCTGAACCAGGAACCTGCTGTTCAATATCGCCAATGCTATCACACCAACCAAAAATAACTTCTGGGTCTTCCTCGACTCGTTTAGTTACGCGGTTTCATGCGTTATCATGCCACGATTCATCATCAGTATCCGGGCACTCTATGATCGTGACCAGGGGGATATGTACCAAGAGCTCGACACAGGGTTCGGCATGTAGTCGCAAAATGCTGACCATTGAAATATGGGTGTTTGTGGCGTTACCTTTGGGGATACTGTGGAGACGGCGCCGGTCTGGAGACGGAAGTTGATACAGAAAGCGGCGATACCACTCAAAGTGGTCGGAGGGCATAGGATGAAATCCATGAAGATGTTCGTGTAAGGATTGCAAGGACATCATTTCGAAACCCGGTGGATCGGGCAATGCTGAAGATTAGTAGTGAGCTTAATGTAGGATTAAAATGAGTCTTTAAACGCTTGTCCCCCTGTAAACAGTATGGTATTTGATCTCGCGACAAACACATTCTTAGTTAACTTGAACGTGCAGGCTGTGACTTGAAAGGACCGCGTATTAATCAGAACAGGTCAGTCATTCAGTGACGGGCCGGCCGGTCGCGGTCCAGGATTGGGATATTAATAATTTAGCAAGAATGATGATTATTAGATGTGACGTAGTGTTTCTCCTCATGTCGTCCGGGTACATTGCCACTGGTGAGGGATGCGTGCGTCGATGGACGTAGCATCGACAACATTCAGCTCAGGGGGGCGTGAGCAATTGACTTTAGGCGGTGTTTGGTTCAGTTGACCGCGCTGCACGAGACGGAGACATCCAATCGTTTCTTGCGAGATACAGCCGTGATAACGAATGGGTTGTAAATGTAACGCCACCGCCAGCTCAAGTTCACGTGTGACCTAAACTAGCGGCTCAGTCCGTGTGGCAACTCTGTTTCGACCTGCCATATTCAAACTTGAAACGCACTTCGACGAGTTCCATAACGTCTTTGAAGATACCCGCAGCAGCCCGCTCTTCAAGGAGTCTCTACGGAACGGAACGGCTTGACTCGTCGACCACGTTGAGATATCTGCTACGACAGCTGCTAGGCCACATGTTGATGCTGGGTTGTGATAGCATCGCTGTCTGCCCATTCTTCAGATGCGGAAGTTTTTCCTTCAGTGTGCACTGCTAGAGACTCGGAGCGGGTGACTTCAACTTATTGTGTTACACCGAGTTTGGCTGCGCCGCAGCCTGTCATAGGTTTCTGCGGCCTTACTAAGAGACCGGCGTACTGCGGCACATGTGCTTGTGGGTCTGGGGCCCCATGCGTTGGTTCTTATATCATCCAGGCATCTTTCCTGGCCATCAACACAAACGTTTCCTCCTTTTCCCCCACAGATGGATCCGTTCAAAGTTGAAACTCATCCAGATTCTCCCGCAAGCCTTGAGAAGGGCTGCTTGGAGGGTCAGCCTTTGCACTCAGAGGCATGTCACGTCCAGCCTGCGCGAGCCAATGGTATTCGATCGCCCGTGAAGGGTCACTGGATTGCCATGGGTACCCTGGCACTGACCTGGTTCATTTTCTCATACGGCATACGTGCCTTCCACGGACAACAATATCACGAATCATGGGTATGTAGCCAATTCCGTACCTGATTTTCTCCACGACTGTTAAGTACATACCTGACGTCGTTCGCAGCGTTGGACAGGCAACGAGGCGGGCCCGCCACCGGGATCGCCGCCGGACAGAGAGGAACCTCGTCTTGAGTGTGCGGGAAAGACTAATTGGACCACTCACTACGACCCGCCGACGTGGACGGACGAATATCCCTACGGGGCCGAGACCCTTTTCTCCCTCCCGCTCGATTCAGACGCACTCTATCTTATCTCTCGGGGTCTGCTCCAGCATGGTTCGGTCAACATCCAACAATCCACGGAAGTTTTTGATACGGTGGACGTTCGCGTCCGAGTTGCTTATCATGATGTCCATCTACTCGAGCTTGCGACTGTCTGCCCGCTCGAAGGGGCAGATAGTGAGTACGGCGTCGGTATTTTTGTACGTCAATATTATTTGCTTCTATCAACCGTTTATCGATCGATCTCTCCAGACTCCTAAATGGGGACGTTATCCATTCAGCCGGCCTCACCACAAGCCCAGAGATCAACTTGAATTTGACGTGACTGTCACTCTACCCACAGGAAGCGAGGGTCCCCTGCTGCTGAAGAAACTCGAGACAAGGCTGTCAGATTACAATCAAAGCATAGCAGACCTACAGGATTCAGTCCTATTCGACGAGATCTCTCTCGGGTCCCTCAATGGCCAGCTGGCTGTTCAGGTAAGGAGTACGACGAACGTTACCATCGCCTATCCTCTAACGTTTGCAAATAGTCCGCCACTTTTGGGATTGGCCGATTCTCGTTGATGAACGGCGAGATCGAGGGTCATTTCAATGCCCAATACTCCCTCGACTTGCACACGCTCAATGGTCACATTGCACCGACAGTGAACCTGGTGCACCGCGAAGTCGCCGATTTCCCTAATCTCACAATGCATACCACGAACGGGTAGGCACATTATTCTTCTGCACTTCCATCGTGCAAGGACTGAGCGTTTGGTTGTAGACGAATCGATGCCGAGGTCACGCTCACCTCGGAAACATTGATAGGTGGGGAATTCGGGGTCAATGCAGAGTCGACCCACGGGGAGATTGGATTGAAGTTTACCGAAACCCCTGTCGAATCTATCTTGCGGTGCCACGCCGAGACGACTGTAGGCAAGATAGAGGTCGAGCTTGACAGTGCCTTTGAGGGCAGTTATTCCCTTCGAAGTTTTTTGGGATCAAGGCACATATCGCAAAGTGAAGTAGAGGACCCTGCAGGAAGAGGGCGTCATCGTGTCGTCACGCAGAACGCGGCAGGTGGACAGGTGGAGGGAGTGGTCCAGTGGGTAGAGAGTGATGGCAGCGTATCTGAAAGCGAGGGATACATCATCTTGAAGGCACTTACTGCGTCTGTCGGTCTCGTCATTTGATGGACTTTTCGTGTATTTTTATCTGTCGTGTTACGCTGTAGTTGAGTAGGCAAGTAGCAAAATGTACCGTATGTTTTGGTCTTAGATATGTTGCACTGCCACCGACACAAGGACTGTTTTGCGCCCGCTCTCCTCGTTGCATACCCCAAATTCGAGCAGGATAATACTGCGGACAGCGCCCTCATCACCGACCACAATGGTAACGCACGCACGCCAAGCCCTGGCTTCGCTCCTCACGTACATCCACAGCTTCCACTATCACTACTTACCGCAGCCCAGAACAAGCCGATGGTAAGCCCCTCTGTCTGACCGCGCCGATCGCGCGTTCTCAAGAGAAAACTAACGCCCGTCCCAAGCTTGTAGAACTCAAAAACGGAGAGACGTTCAACGGCCATCTCGTCAACTGCGACAACTTTATGAACATCACCCTTCGCGAGGTGTATCAGACGAGCACGGACGGCGATCGATTTTGGAAACTGAAGGAGTGCTACATTCGAGGCAGCACGGTGAGTTCGAGCTCTGTTTTTCGTCACTGTTGGATCATCGATCTCATCGTGACCACCCCTTCATTGGACGTATGGGCATCTACATGGTTTATTGGTGCCTGCGCTTGGGTTTTATCTCTCTTTCTCTCTTATTTTTAGATAAAATATCTGCGCGTACCAGATACCCTCCTGGACGCAGTCAAGGAAGAGCAGGTACGGGCACGAGAAGCCGGGCGGAGCGCACGGGGCGGCACAGGTCCCGGTCCCAGAGGTACGCCATCACGCACACACGCACCCGCTTTTCCCCTTTCATCTTCCTTGCTTCACCTTCCCCTGTTCTCGCTTGTTTTCTGATCCTTCTTTTCACATCACCCTGTTTTCTCCGATCTCGACGATAATCGATGATACGGTCTTCACCGCACTCCACCCACGTTCGCGCGACACAGGCGGACGCGGAGTACCGACAAGAGGTGGGCGGTTTGATCCTTGGTCACCTTCACGTCCGCTCACACGCTCTTCCCCCCCAGGGCGTGGAAATACCCGAGGCACAGGTCCGCGTGGAGCCCGGGGTAGAGGCAGGGGGTGATCTGAACATCGGCTGCGCAGCGCAGTCCGTCGCATAGACACTTTTTTTTTGTTTTCACGATATCCCTCTCCATCACATCACACCACACCGCATCGCATCACATCGCATGCCGCTTGTTCATGCTCGTGCGCAGTACGCGGTCAACGATCAATGTTCAACGCTGTGGCGCGTCCGCATTAATGCTATTTACTCATTCGTGCTTGCACGCGGACGCCTTATTAGTCATCGGTCTGGTCGGAGCCATGCAGCAATCATTCGAGTTTGATTTCTTGTTTCGAAGAAAAGATACGTCGAAGTCGACGAAAATGTATGGCGCTGGGGTGGACGGCGAATTCGGTTTCGGTTGAGCCTAGTCCGCCACGCGACCGGCGGATTAAACGTCCATGTCCCTGAGACGTCGTCGACTTGGTTGCCTGGCCCTTGAACGCAATCATAGATCAGATTGCTCTGTCCTTGGAAACACATCGTCCGAGAACGTCGCCGAGGTGCTGTTCACCTGTGTGGGATCCACAGGGGGTAAAGTATATCCTACTTGCGACCGCCCGGCTCCCACGGCAAATAAGATTGTCAGTGAACTGGCTAACTTAGCGAGACCTTGGCTTGTATGCGGGGTTCCGCATGGTGGTTCCGGACGTGGCATCAAAAAATAAGAGCATGAGGGCACTAGATGACGTGATGATATTCATGCAGATATTTACTGAGTACATTAAGATAATGGAATACCCCCTGGAGGTACTGCTTTCAACGCCATACGATCCCAATCTGCAGCTGTTAAAACGTTGGTCAGTATTATGACGCCTAGGACAACAAGGGAGACCTACTGTTCTGGAAAACAGTATTTCCCCACCAATTAAGATTGACCCCACCGTTCGGGAACTGTAAACCGGGCTCAGCGAATCGTCCTGACGCCCTTCCTTGCTATACTCACCGACAGTGTAAAGAAAATTACAATGGCTGCCAAAACGGTACCTGAAGCATCAAGTCATTAGGACATGCCACGGCAGCAGTAGATAAAACAGGCTTACCGCTATCTAAAGCGGCGCTAGTAACGTAGTTGAACTTGCTCCACCATGCAAAGTTCCGCTTGCGCACGAGGTACTGGAATACAAACCCGGTCGCGAACCATGCGGAATAATTGATACCAGCAGCAGGTGGTATATATGACACACCGCTGATGACCACCGGAGTGCTCACGAACTTGAGGAATGAGTTCGGGTACCGTCGTTGCCAGAGCCAGAAAGGGAAAGGTAAAAAGGCACCCGCGATGATCGCATACAGCTCAGGCTGATACAGCGAACCAGCACCAAACTGCCGTTTAGGTCCGATGAGACCCCTTGAAACGAACAAAATGAGTACACGACTCAGATAATCATAACTTCACATACCAAACCGCCGACGCCGTGAAATACACTTGATTATGTGGGCAAGTAAGGTTGCTTCGTTGATTGGGAGAGCAGATGTCCTTGACGTTGTCAAACATCCATTGTTTTACACCAACCTGGACGAGCGAAGCAAGAAGTGTCCCAACAGCCTGCACTATAACATGGTTTGAGATTGAACAGGCTCTCCAGAAGGCATAAAACGACATACCCCAGAATGTCGACCGCGGAGGTACTTTGATATAATGGCCCAGTTTCAGGTCCTGAACGAACGAAGTCGCCTCAGACAGCGTCTGCACTGCATAAGCTTTGAAGATCTGCAAGGATCGTCAATACAGGCAAGCGAAATGAAGCACGCGATCCTCTATGCACCATGTTTGCAATGGGGTTGCCAGGTAGAAGCACACCCGGAATGATCTGAGCTAGTAGATTCAACGAAATCTGAAGAATGTCATTAGCTTGAGTTACGTCAAGGACACGCAACCCTTACCCCTTGGCCCGTCATTGCATAGATAAAACCCGAAGGCAGCACATATATTATCGGCAAGATGGCAGCCAACAACAGTGCCCAGACAGGCACAGAGGTGTGCCATACCTGATGAAACACAATGAGGAACCGAGGAACAGAAGAAGCACACTTCTACTTACCTCAACGACAACCACCATCAAGAAGAAAAACCCTAGGAAAAACAACACATACCACCAATCTGGTACCTCGGGGTAGTTGCGCATCAGTTTTGCGTGGATATCGTCCGGTTCCACGCGAATCTTCTTCATCCCATTTATCACACTACGGCCATGATACAAGACAGTGTGGACGAGCACATTAGTCGAGAGTGCAAACGCGAGGAGGTAGGTCATGGCGTAAG
This sequence comes from Leccinum boreale, assembly GCA_038092235.1. Taxonomy (NCBI): domain Eukaryota; kingdom Fungi; phylum Basidiomycota; class Agaricomycetes; order Boletales; family Boletaceae; genus Leccinum; species Leccinum boreale. The sequence goes on from JBBPPX010000143.1 coordinate 18,807, forward strand.
TTGCCGGTAGATATAACGGGGAATATTCTTCGTAGGCGGTGGCGTTGAAACGATTTGAGCTGTCCACTACACGAGAAACGTTGTAGTAATGCCCGAAGCGATCATATGGGTAATCGTCATTGATGGGGAAGTATGCCAGGTCCCAAGTCTGTGAAATAAATGTGAGCACGGAATCTTGGCTGAAAAGATTGAACCAATACGTTTGTGTAATACATCAACGGGGTGATGATCCAGAAAAAGAGCACGAAACCAAAAAATATATGCGCTTCGGCCCACCACGGATACATCAGTGGACTGCCGATCCAGCCAATTTGAGACCAGTCAAACGTGAGGATGCTCATCCCTAAACCGGAACTGACGCCGAACAACTGATTGACGGGGACGTTGTTTGGGAAAATCCAACACAGCCACGAGAATACCGAAAGAGCCTGGAAGAGGTAGCCTGATCGAGGATGAGCTTTTTTTTTCTCCTAAGATCACGAACGAACGATTACTGACCAGGTATGAAGAAAAAGAAGAAAGCGCCTGTCAAAACCAGAAGGAAATATCTATAGCGGCTAATACCCCCGGGCGCGTCGTCATCTTCCGCATGCAAAGTGTTTAGGAGTGTGCACGTCACGAGATTTTGGGGCCAAACCATACCAGCAGGCCACACAAGGAATCGTCTGCACATGCCAGCAAGACCGAAACCTGTGAGCTGCGTAGCGATGACAAGGAGTACACTGAACCAATAGTCGACCGGAATGTGGTAGAACAACTGGGTCACGACGATGGCATTGATAGCGTATGGCGGACCAATCGCCACGTTTGCCATAATGTAGACGAGAACGTGTTCCTTGATGTTCCAAGGGCCGGGGTTGAGAGAAAACTCGAGACCGCCAAGCCATCGAGGAAGTCGATAAGTTGTGATTGGGAGGACGAAGGCGAAGAATTTTCCAATCGGATAACTTATGATCAGAAGCGCAATAGGCGAAACACTCGGGGCCGGTTGTCGGAAGTTGAAGAAGACATTCAATGATCTGCGAAGACTAAGAAACGGCCAAAATAGATGGTGGATAGACACTAACCCTCCGATCATGCAGAGTACGAGACCTATGACCCACATACGTAGGGTCATGACTGGCATCTCTGGGTCATCGATGTTGGAGACCGATGCACGGACCTCTGGGAAGGGGCTGTCCTCTTCGTCGTTGACAGCATCAAAATCAAACTCCATCCTAGGCATGGTGATGAGGAGAGGAGAAAAGGAGTAGCAAGGGAACACACTTGATCGAACCGTCTCTACTGTCTTCCTCCAGCATGCTCGGGGTGAGCTCGAGAGTCGCGGTATCATCGGCTATAGTCGAAGACAAATTCCGTTTTCGCCGGGATGTGTGAGAGCGGTCGATTTCGAGGGTCTTCTCTGGGGGACTAGAGAGAAGGTCGACGTGGATTTCCCGTGAACTAATTGCGCTAGTTTTGGAAGGGCGCGTGTCTGCTGTTGCAGCGCGGGCGGTGCTGAGTCTTCGCATGCGATACGGGTCGCTGCTGGCATGCTGGGATATGGTTGAGGGGGGGCTCTCGACAGGTAAATTGGATATAGGTGAAGAGAAAAGACCGGAAGGCCCAGCTATGTCAGCGGGAAAACGTGCATAAGGATCGAAGGTCGGGGATGGATATGTAACGGCGGGTAGTTCTTGAGGTAGGGCATGAGCGAAAAGATGGGGGTATGTGGGTGTAGTGCCGACAAGTCCCTGGGAATGGGGCTTGTCCGCGTCTCTTTGTTGATCTGCGGTCGAGGGTGGGAGAAAAGCAAAGAGGTCCTCTGCATCGCTTTCATCGTCATCTTCTTCCTCGAAGTATGCATTCTCGGGAGGATAGTTTGGGTGTTCGAACGCGCTGCGGGACGTGGGTTGACGACGGCCGGAGGAGGTGATGGGACGAGAAGCACCAGCCGAAGAAGTGGGTCTGCGCGACATGGTTCGGGAGAGCGCCTAGGCGAGCGCGCGCGCACGGTGGGGGCGGGAATGGTATCGCTGTGTGCGTCGTCGGGGGCGGCGCGGTGGGACGCCTTTGAATCGGGGGAGGGGAGGAAAGGAAGGAGGTGAGGAGGATCGAAGGAAGGGGGAGGGAGAAAGGCTTAGTGCGGTGGGAGGAGTTGAGAGCGCACTGCTAAGGATCTGCGGTCGACCAATCAAATCGCTCAGGCACATCAGGTCCTTGGTTTTTTTTTTTCTTTGGGGTTTTTTTTTATTTAAAAATAAATATTCCTTTTTTGGTTAGCTCAAATGATATTTCTTTTTTCCTGTTCGAGGTGGTCGGACGTGTGCCACCAGCCCTGTAACCTGAAACAACACAGCTGAGAGAGGCACGCAAGGTCCGTTGAAGCTGTGTGCCTGGAGAAAGAAAGGAGGCAGACTGCACAGTGATATCATTGCTTCTTTTCATTATTATCGCTTCCTCGCACCTCAGTGCCTCTTTCTCGCTGCTTTACTTATTCCATTGCGCTCTGCAGGGACGCTGGTTCGCGGGGATCACTCACATCGCACCATTCTCTCGTGTCGTCTAAAATAGCCCTCCTGCGACCTGCCGCAGGCCTTTAACACTGCTCATAATACATTCTGGTCATTCCTGCAACCAGCCGTCACTTCAGTCAACACACGCCCTTGTTCCTAATTACACCTACCTTACCTTGGCACACCGGTACTCCGCCGAATCGTCATCTGAGTCGGGTCGACCCCCGTCGTGGGTCTGCGATCCTGTCGTCGCCTGACCCTGATGTAATCTGTGCCTCGCTTTCCAACGCCCCGCCGCGTCAATCCCGGGCCAACTCCCTGCTCAAATCTTTCATATTCGACATTCCCATTTTCCGCAACTTCGCCGCAAGTGCCGCAATTATCCGGTGACCGCCTTCCCTTGATCGAAAAGCACCGAGGGAAAATTAATTTAACATGCCCTCAAATTTCCAGAAACGCAGCTTTTTAGATCGGTACATCCACCGACAACTCCTTAATGAGGCTGATCAATGCGAGTCTTCAGTTCTACTTCTACTCTTACTACTAATCTCACACTTTGCGCAGCGCCCCATCCACAAAGTGCGTCCAATAGCGCAATGGACGATGGATATGCACAGCCACAACTGAGGTGCTCTTATCTCTCTGGTCAGTTCTTCCCGCGAGCATTTTCAATTCTTCCCTTTGGCTGCTGTCCACTCAAGGAACGCGTACCTTATACTCGCATTCAAATCAGTTGACCCTCGTACTGTCGAGGATAAAACAAAATACTTACCGGCCAGGAGACCGGCATATCTTGGTCCAATCCCATCGGCCCGAGGGCCAACGAATTCGCGACTCGCCAAGATAATTGCCGTTCATTTTCTCGCCGTGCACCGTGTCAGGGGCGAACCCCTGATGGTGGCCATGCTGCATTCACCTCATCAAACGCGTGTTTGTGGAAGATCGGCAGGCAACAGCGAGCCAATATACCAAATCTTCACGCGTTTTGCTTGTCCGCTCGATGACCTCGCACCAACAAGGATTCTCCCAGCGCTTGCAGGCTATGTTGCAACAACGCCCATAGCTGTAGCTCTCTGATAGCCCCGTGGCTGCTCCTCTTTGCAAGTTCACAAAATCACGCAATCTGGATCACTGTTTCCGGTGGTCGGGGCAATTCGGAGGCATGGATGCATGGCCGACTTGCGACTCATGGAACAGCCTGGCGAAAGGTGCATTCCACACAGCCAATGGTCCGAGGCACCAGGAACAGGAAGGAAGTCATCAGGTTCGAGGTTCACCATTCCAACTCTGTCATGCTTTGGCAGGCATTGACGTGCAGACAGAACGAAAAGTCAAGCTTCGTTGAGGTCACCTGTCAAATTGTCAGCCTTGGCCGTTGCGAATATTGGTTAGAGACAGGCAACAAATCATGCGAACACAACTATCAGATATTTTCATCTTAAACTGTTGTTCTCTCGCAAAAATCGTTGCGTGTGTATTATGGGTATCGATCGCACATTCATCACACGAGGCGAGGAGTGTTATTATCTCCACGGACACCTTCCCGCTGCAATTGCTCGGAGATATCAACGCCGACAATCGCGTATCTGGACACGTAATGTACCCCTGTAAGGCTGGCTTCAAGCTCTGTATAGTACTCAATTTTGGTACATATGGCAACAAGTGAACAGTTGGTCGAGAATTATAGTACTTACTTGAAGAACCGTCGGAATTGACTTGAACCGCCGCTACCCCAAGTTTATTGAAAGGTCTTTTAACAAGTTGCGACAATCTTGCGATCTTGAAGTTCGCGTCCGTTTGCATGCTCCCCTGGAGACAACCAACTCAGCGAGGGCAGGCATATTCGTACATTGAACGGAATTGGGACCCTCCTTAATTCAAACGCCACCGCAGCAACCGAGAATCAACACTCTACGCCCAGTGCGAAGTAGGCAAACGTGAACATTAGCTTTTACAAAGTTTCGAAGTCAGCCCTCTTTCGCCGCCACGGTGCACTGGCGCATACATGCGCATCAAACGTGCCGACGCCAACGCGTTGATGAACCGACACCGGATCAAGAAGCATCAAATGCGATCCTCCGAATGGCGGTTTCAGCCTTGGGGGAACCTGGCCAGGCCTGCGTGAGACAGTAAACTATCCTTCGGTGGACCCTCGCCAACTCGCCGACTGCCAGCTGATCAAGTCAACGACCATTGGCACTGCGTGAGCCACGGAGAAGCGCCAACTACTCTGGATCCACCGACATCGCGGGAAAAACGACAGCGGTCGAAATATGCAATCATTTCTGGCGTTAAATACATCCTTTTGCGGAACGTCGTACTACGGGCCTGTTTTCCAAAAGAAGTTTCTCGGGATACCCTGAAAAAGAAGATATGGCAGGTAGTAGTGCATCCTGACCTCGCGCACCGTCAACTGGTGAATTAGCCTCGAAGATAACTCGAAAATACTTTCGTATGGATGTACGTCCTGCAGCCCTTAGTATGTTCAGAGTGCTTACTCATGTACTCCAGGGTCCCCACAGTTGACGTCATCTGGACTGACATGTCAATTGTGGGCAGAGCCTTTGACGGCCGAGGTCTCAAGGCCTTGAGGATGATCCTATGCCAGTGCGGGGAAAGAGATAAGATAAAATCAACAAGCCTCGCGGGTGCGTCTTTAGTTTGATCAAGAATGCTCCCTGTCAGTCACATTTCAGAATTACAACTATCCGATGGGACTCATTCAACGTACCTGAAGCGAGAAACGCGGACCACAACAAATGTCGAATGAATCAGCAAGTATACTGGCGTCGAGCGTGAACCTGAGTTACTGGCAGATATACCATTTTGGATAGATTGCGCTTGACCGACCGCGCGGGTTCTCACAAACACTAAAGTGCTAGTACTTGTTGTGCCCATCAAATATTGGCAGATTGCGACACTTCCAGGACGGTGCTGGCCAACTGCGCTGATTATTTATCACGTCAGGGACTGCGACGAGCGAAAATGGGGATATTTATAATGTCCCGCATGGCAGCTCGTAGGTTCGGGAAACGAGCCTAGATCGTGGCAAACGGTCCTAGGACAAATCCTTGTCGTCGCTGAGTCGGGTGAACCTGCAAAGCACATGAGGGACGGTTATGGGGGATTACATATGACTGTTTGCGTTGTAGATCCATTCGCCGTTTTATGTGCGCCAAGCCCGCCGCATCCCTGCAATGCGTGGTAAGCAACCTGCTGATCCGTCTTTTTCAAACATTGAGTATGTAATTGTCTTTGACACACCGGCGGAGCATCCCGCGATTAGGTCGAGTGAGGTTGATTTCAACTGGACACATCGATTAGCACCGGATTCCGGTCCGAACTCCAAGCTTCACCAGGTACGCTCTCGAACGTTGACGGGTGGAAATAAATACATAAATAAATTGAAATCAATTGAAGCTTTGTCGGGAATCACCATGAGAACGATGCCACCGACAGCTTTTACTCGGCAGAATCGTTCGACGACAGGTCAAAGACGCAGGCCCACTTGCGACATGACGTGTACATGCCTCGGTCTTGAATGGGTCACATCCAATTGTTTACTCAACCTGGCTGTAGACGTTTATGAAGTCATTCCTGGGTTTCATATTGTCCGGTTCCTTCGAAGAACGCACTAGAACGCACTACCGTGATGGTCGCGCAGCGCAGTTGGCCGACCAAATGCCGTTTGTATTACCTCTTACGCCGCTCGACCAGGACATGTTGTATCCCCATTTCCCCCTCTCCGGGACGTAATGAAACGAAATGGCGTAAAAAATCTTCGGGCGACGGTCAAACTACCCCGCCCTTCTAGTCCCGTACGCGATTCCTGATCCCACTCGACTCCGGTGACTCAGGTACTTACCTGAACAATATACTTATTGGCCCTCCATGCCCGATGATGCGTTTTGTTCGCGAAAGCGTTTGGGCTCATACGCGGCGGAACACTGGCGAAGGAATCCGGTCAACTCCGCGGTGATGCGGCGTTCTAAATCGGAGTTTGGCGTCATGGGCACGCACTGGCACCAGCCGTCCTCGAGGTCTAGCAGTACCTGCCAAACCTACACGCCCAACTCCGAGGCTGACGTTCTTCGCTCGCTACATCTTTGCGCGTTTTGCGCCCGCCAGAACTTGCACGTTTATTCAGGTTCGATCGGGTCTGCCGCTCGCCACGGCAACACCCCACTTCAGTTAACGTACGACGAGCGTCGAATCGATGTTCGCCCCAACCAATGATTTCTGCTTCATAGATGGACCGATAACGGTGGTATTCTTTGATCGCTGATAAAATGCTTTAGATAAACACAATAGCCGAGCGGTCGAGGCCCGAGTAAGTAATGATCATGATTGGTTTATCCGACGCTTAGGTTGGCAGCTTCATCGATATCGATATCATGACGCCGAACCTACCAACATAACAAACTTTCGTCGTCCATTACACTCCAAAGTTGCATTTCGGATAACGACCATCGCTACCATCACAAAATCGGACATTTCGAGTCTCTTGGTAACTTGACTACGCACGGTTGGACAATTAAACTTTGTTGATCCGAGCTTCGACCACACGTCAGAGGCACATACGTCGCTTATCAATTTAGACCATTGATGAATCAGAATGGGATTAGGGATTCGGATGATCGTGAGCATCACAGTCGTACAAAAGACATCGAGAGAGAGTGATACAGTGGGTATACTGGCAAGGAAGGAAGGCAAAACAGCTATGAGTTGCGGTATCTTGACGTCGGAATAATGGAATGATAAAAAGATTAAAGGAGAATGAACGTAATGAAGATGGCGATACGTGTGAGAATAATGGAGAGATAAACGCATGGTCCGAACTCTAAGCGCAAGTTTAGACTCTTGATTTTGAGCGGGAACGATTAATGGCGTTGCCCAGCCGTTTGAAAGTCCCGCTGGACTTGGACGACGAGGATTTTGACGAATCAGAGAGGACGGATGGTGAATCCAAGGAGGACTTTCTGATCTCTTCGCTTCGCCTTTGTGATGGTACTGGGAAGTAATGTACGGATTCGCTTGGATTGGTAGAGACACGAAGTAGACGAGTCTCGATGTCAGCGAGTACGGACTGCTGGTAGCTCGTCTGTGACTTATGGGCCTTGGGCTTCTTGAGATGCTCAGGCAGTGGCGGGACAGGAGGAAGCTAAGTCGAAAGATAAGTACAAGCCGTGTGGATGAACAGCGTCAGTCTACGAACCGGCTTTTTCCCAGTTCTGTTCCATCTGATGGACAAGTTCTCGTCCCAGTCGTGGTAAGGATCATCGTCGCTCATTGCAGTTCTATCATACATTGCGGTGCGCTTCCGTATGCGCGGCTGCAAGGGCTGCAGCATAGGCACGGGTACGGTGTCATGTGTAGCCTCGGAGTAACACATCTCCGAGAAGGATTCGGCGGGCGATAGAAGCGTCATTTGATCGAGGCAATCCAAACATGATGGATCGAACTCGACGTTTTTGAGAGACCGACGAAGGACCTTGAGTGAGACGGTGCAGGTTTCTGAACGATCCTCCTCCTCTGGGCATGGGGGCAACTCGTAGTCCCGCGGCCGGAACGCAGGTCGTATGGGTGTCGGAAGGAGCTTCCAGCCTTGTGAGTCGGCAGAAGAATATGCACGGCGCCTTGCCATGCTGGACGACGAGGTTTGCTGGGAGACGGTTAGTTCGTGCGAGGAGGAATAGCGAGCGACGCACAGCAGTGAGGAAAGTGTCGTCAGCACTTGGGGTTATTGGATTGCTCAGGGGAACATGGGTCCTCGCATACTTGTCACGAGGGGTGCACTTGTCAACGAGGAGTCTCGGAGGACTGAACATCGCGTTGGAATGTACGGAGACGTGTCGAGAAAATTCATTGTTATCCCCACTGCGCCTTTATGCGAATGACCAAAGTGCGGCGCTCATACGGCAGTAATTATGACTTTCTCAAAGCAATCGTGACGCACCTCAAACGTAAATCGTCCAAAACAGGTCTCCGTAAAGCTGTGTTAAGTCAATCTATGGATTAGTAGCTCTCGTCCAGCAGAGTCGAACTGACCCAGGCTCATTTCGCTTGAATTCGACTGTCATACCAACGGCTTGCCATCGAGAAGAATTATACATAGGGCATCATGGTGGGTATAGATGGATATAGAAGAATCTCGAGTAAGCATGTACTTCCTGTCGAGTATTATGAAAAGGGATGCCCGGCACCTTGGCAACGACGAAGTCACTCCGCGTTCCAAACCACCTCCATAACGCCATCCATCGGAAGCTACGAGAGCTCCCCCCTGCTTTTACGGCGCAGTTTGCGTGCAAAGTCCTTCGCTCGATCTACCAGACCCAACTGATGTGTCTGAGCGCCCACAGTAGCGGCACGTGGTCGCGATGTGCTTGTAGCGTACGCCATCGACATTTGCAAGCTGGGAGAAATGCCGGACGACTCTGTAGTGGTTTCGATGGACACATCGATGACCACGTTCCTATCACCAGAAACGTAATCAAGTGGTGATTGGGCGCCTGTCAGGCGCCGTGGCAGCAGTGCGCCCATAGTCTTCGGAAGAGAATGACGACCAGTTATCCTCTCGACCCGGATCTCGTGTGGTTCATCGCCATGTCGTGTCTCCTCTGAATTCCCCGACACCAAAGAATCGACACTTCTTGGCTGCAAGTCTTCGCTCTGCATCGCATCGAAGATTGTGAAGATAATGATGGCTTACGTTGGCAAGAGTATGATAAAACGTTGACTTAGATGCCGCGGCGCTCAGGGGTGAAGGCGTCGGACATCGTGGTCCGTCCTCCCCTCGCTCGTCCTACTGGGGGAGTGAGAAGTGCGCAAACCCCCCAGAACATAATCTTCACCTTGCCAAATTGACTTACCGAGACCCCTGGTCTCTTACGCTGTTTTCCTGCTTGCGCGGAAGCCTGCTCCACTTGGTCCCTCTGAGGCAGCTCAGGTCCGTCGAGTGCTCGGCGCTCGCTCGCCTCCTCTACTCTTCTGAATTTCTGAACACCAAATTGGTAAGTTGAAAAGAGCAATATCCAGGTTGCACGCACCTCCTCGAGCAATTCAAGCGGGTTTTCCATGGCAGACTTCTATGTAGGGCGGTTGTGTGTAGAATTGCGCCTGGTTGAGTCGTGTCCCCGTCTTTCGCCCACACGGCGCGCACAGCGTGCCTGCGATGTAAAGGTCCAATGACGGCCTGCGAGCGGTGTGCCTAGCGTTTCAGATAGAGAAAGAATACAAGGAGAATCCACTTTCCAGTTGCACAAAGCTGAAACTTGCATTTGATTTCATCTGCCTCGAGCGCGTGGATGCGGAGAAGGTTGCTATGACACGTGGACAGCGACTGCACTGCCACACATCGTGGCTGGTTTCATATCCCCCTCATAAGCCAATTCAGTCGTTTACCAGAATGACCGATGTCGAGAAAGACGAGCAATTCTACATGAGTCTAGTGACTATCAAGGCAAGCGAAGGTACTCTTGGTAACGATATTTCTGGTTTAGAACAAAGACACAGGTAGAGAATCGCCTCTTCAGGATCCCTCGACGGTCGCTGGAATCTCAGTCCAAGATCTTCCGAGATATGTTTGCTCTCCCTGTATCCAAGGACGTGGAGGGATTAAGCGACAAAAATCCTATTCGCCTGGATGGGATCAAGAAGGATGAATTCAAACGCTTTCTCGAGGTACTTTTAGGGGGGTAAGTTGTTGATCCTTGTTCATGGACTCTGAATACGTACAGCAATCTCCGCGCCTCGGTCAGGGACTACGAGCCAACAAGAAAATGTTCAACCTTTGATCTTTGGTTTCCCGTCGTGAAATTATCATCGATGTGGGAACTTGACCGAGTCCACAAATATGCCGTCAACAAGATGCCTTACACAGAAACTCTGAGGGATCCCGCGGAGAAGGTTGCGCTTGCTGTTCAGTACGATGTCCAGCACTGGCTGGTTCCAGGACTGATGGAACTGGCAAGGCGGAAAGAGCCGCTAGGGAACCGTGACTTTGAGTTTCTCGGGCCAGAACTAACGTTGAAAGTGGCTGCCATCAGAGAGAGCGTAATGGCAGCCCATGGTGGACAACTGATCGCTGGTTCACGAGACGCCAGGTCGGTGGACTTTACACAGGTTATTACACGTGTGTTAGGTCTGTCTAGTCAATCATCTGCCATTGCGCACGACTACCTGGTGTTCATCTTTGCCTTCTTACAGATTGCGCCGCGGGCTAGTAAATGATGTCAATTCTGCGGCAAAGTGGATGAATTCAAATGGAATGAGGCGTTGAGGGGTTATTCCGATGTAAAATATTTCGCGGTTTAAACGATGCTACTTACGTTCTCGTTAAGAGGCGGGGATCACTTTAATCTAGTAATTGGGTTGCACTACTTTGCTCCGGCTTCCTTCAGCTGTGATATTCAGAGTGAAACGGAATCATCGGTTCGAGTCAGAACACACGCACCTGGATTTGATCACCAGTCGTTGGCGTATCGCTGACGCGAGCCCTTGTCACGGTTAGGGGCAGGGGGTACTGCCTTCCTGCCCGCAATGCGGCTCTGTCTGGCAATAGCAGGCTCCAAGATACGCTGCATGCAGGTATTCACGTGTACCAGTGATATGATAACAAGATCCATTCTGATCACATCGACGATATCCTCCGATACCCTTGATCCCAAGCATGGCCCGGGCCCTAAATTTTTTTTGAAGAGATCTCGAAGTCATTTCCCAGACGCGACTCCGAGCTTACGAGTGAGGCCAGGAGGTGGTCGCGAGTTTTTCCCGCCCAAGCGTCGCTTGAGGTAGCGCGAAAAATCGGAAAGGAATTCCTCGTGTTACGGTGGGCCAAGAGCCGCCAACTTACGCTCCGCGGGCGGTGTTCCCGTCAACGAGTACGTTTACGCAAGAGAGCTGCGAAGAATATGATACAAAAGGGGGATCGGAAGACGATGGGAAACGTGTACGACACGTGTAGGCTGCAAACCAAACTTGATTGCCAACACTGGAATCAGGCAACGTATATCTAGACTTCCTTCGAAAATTTCCCTTAGAGCCCAGGACCACCTTCTCTCCACCCCCGCCATCACTCCTCTCACTCATCATGGTTAGTCCCGACTCATCGCACGGCGTGTCTCGCGTCGTCCACCACAAGGATTTCTATCTGCGTGGAGGGGATATGACCGTCCTGGTTAGTGTCGACGTTTGTCACTGTCTTCCTCAGTGATCGCTACATCTGTCTGTCTTCAGGTCGAAAACCATCTCTACCGGATCCATAGCTACTTTTTCGAACGGGAATCCCTTTTTTTCCGCCAGAAGTTCAGCACCGCGAACTCGGGCGACGACCCGGACCGTGGTTTGACTGACAACAACCACTACACCCTCGAGGATATCAAAAGTGAAGATTTCGCACGGTTCCTTTGGATATTCTATAACCCGTAAGTGCGCCACATCCCCACCCTCGGTCTGCCTGCTCACTCGGACGAACAGCAAATACTCGGTCTACGATGCCCCGCTCGATACCTGGCTGAGCATTCTCAAGCTTGCCAATCGCTGGACGTTTGACAACGTCAAGGAGTTGGCCGTTCGAGAACTCGAGAAAATTGAGATCGAGCCTGTAGAGAAGATTGCGATCTACCACGACAACACCATCAGTCGTCTCTACCTCATCCCCTCCTACGTCGCCGTCTGCAAGAGGGATAAGCATCTGTCTTTCACAGAGGGTATGAAGCTTGGAATGGAGACCGTCCTCCGTGTCGCCGAGGCGCGCGAGCGCTTGCGTCTGCAGGCCGCCGAGAGCGGTATTCGTACACCTACCTTTGAGGACTTTGAGGACGGGGAAGTAGAGGTTCTGATACGAGAAATCTTCAATCTCGGTTCTCGTCCTACGTCTCCCCACCCTTCCACGAACAATGGCACCAACGGTGCGGTGAAAGGTACCATTAAGCTCGAACCAGCTCCTCCTCCAAAGGCCCAGGGTGCTTCTGCATCTCGAGCTAATGGTGGGTCGGCAACTGCTCCCAGAAGTTCTTCGGTTGACTCTCTGCCTCCCATCGCCACTGTCTTTACTCAGGCAACGGCACTGGCGCCGGCGCCAACAACCACACCAACAACGGCATCCACGGCAACGGCAACGGCAACGCAACGAACGGCACCTCAAAAACCACCAACGCCAACACCCCCGGCAACAGTACCTCAGGCAGCGGAACCGGTGGCTCAACCTCCGCCACCAACGCCGTCTACGGACAAACCAAAAGAGACGGCGCCCAAGGAGCCAAGTAGTTTATCTTCATTGTTGTCCCCCGTGTCTGGAGGAGTGGGTGAGCCTTTGTCTTCGGCGAGTCGCTCAGTTGTTGTGTTCTGACAACTGCTCATTCGAAATTCACAACAGGCGGACGCAAAGGCTCAAGCTGGTTCTGATGTTTTGATTACCAAACCTGTTGTATCATCAAGTGATCATAGTAACGATGTGACCCTTGAATCTAAGAATAACGTGAATGATGCTGAAAAAGATGAATCGGCCAAAGATCCCGAGAACATGAGCGGGTCTCAGACACCGAGAGGGGGGAAAAGCAAGGTACCAATTATTGTGTTCAGGTTACTCGACGGCTGTCTGACTTCTCAATATGATATAGCGAAGAGGAGGAAGAGGAGGAAAGCCCATGATCTGATCTTGACCTTTCGGGTGGTCGGGGCAAGGGTTCCCGTTCTGCCACATACCAAAAAAGACCATTCCTTTCACATTCGTACTAGCCTGGTGTTCTGAGTACGATTTCCCCCAAATGCAGCGTTGATTTGCCAGCGATATGACCGCGACCCTGGTGTTTCGAACCGATGCGGTCCTCCTGCGATCCGCGGAAGCGAAGTTCTTCGCGCTTGCCCATCTGCGGTGAAGTGTGGTGGCATGGCCAGCACATCCACAGGAATAAGAGCCTGGGTGCGCCCAGGTCTTACGTGCAGTCCCATGTGACACACGCATACTCCGAATCACGGATCCGATTGCGATAAGATGTCTGTGGGTCCAGGATGCTGTAACACACAGCGACTTTATTGCGATGCTGAGCTAAGAAGGAAGCTGGATCATACAGCGTGAGACTGAGTCTGCCAACGGACCCAGAGATCATCTTGAGAAAACACCTAAACAGACCGGAATTCCACGAAACGAACTGTCATGGTCACGTAGATAAAAAGCGCTCGATCCCTCCGGCTCGTCCTGATGGCTGCCCCGATCTCAGTAGTAAAAATGTCCGACAACGGCGTTCGAACCAACAAGCGACACGAAGAGTTTTTTTATCGAGACGGAAACATATGTTTCCTGGTAGGTGTCCCATATCGATCATCTGTTGTTGAACTTTGGTGTCGCTCAGCTGAAATACAGGTTGGTGATACCCTGTTTCGCCTCCACCGATACTTTTTTGAACGGGAGTCGGAATATTTTTGTACCTTTTTGAGTCCTCCCGCCAACGAGGATGGCTCCCCCAACGATCCCCATGTTATCCGCGATGTCACTTCAGAGGAGTTTGCGCAGTTCGTATGGGTTTGGTATAACCCGTGAGTACCATCATAGATTTCGTACTTCTTCGCACAGTAGTATTGACTTGAGCCACCCGAGGTACTACTCGTTCTCCAAGCAAGACAAGACAAAGTGGATCACGATCCTGCGGCTTGCGTCGAAATGGAGATTCGACGAAATCCGCCAGCTCGCTATCCGTCAGCTCGAAAAGTTGAAGCTCGACCCCATCGAGAAGATTCTCCTGTACAAGGAGCATTCTGTCGACGGAAATTTGATCATTCCATCGTATGCATTCCTCTGCAAGAGGAAAGAACATCTCTCGCCCGAGGAGGGGAAGATATTGGGCATGGAGACGGTGCTCAAGCTCGCCAGTGCGCGCGAGCAGGCGATCAAGAGCGCAGTGGAACGAGGACTCAAAACTCCGACGACCGCAAGTGTTGGTGAAGATGTCCTCGCAGCAATCATAGCTGAGTTGTTCGGCATTTTGACCCCCCACCAAGACGACCAGACCGTCAGGGTGGAAGGTCAAACCACGAGCAACGGTGGTGCCTCCAGCTGCGACTCCCTGGACACTGAGGGCGTCAGCGGGAAGCAACAGGCGGGCCGATTAGCGAAAGGCGGCGGAAAGAAAAATCCTAAATGATTTCAGTACGTGCATAAGGGCAACCTGCGATAATTTCCGCTCACAAATGCTTCCAGCAAAGTGTTGGCCAATCACGGTCTGCGTGATTTTGTCTCTTTTTCTGTGCTACCGACTCACCAGTTCCGATTCTAGGTCGTAGCATTATGAACGACGACCTGATCTGCGGACGTGTTCATTTGGTGATACGACGGACATCCACCGAGCTACGTATACTTGTTTTTTTCTTGTCCTTGCCTGTTTTCGTCGCAAAGAGGGGCGTACGCATATTGTGGATTTGCATCGTATGATTGATTGTGACGAATGTCTGAGAGCGGGGGTCTGAGTTTCTCAAAGACTTGGAGCTTACGATGCATTGACTTTGCGTAGTATTTTGGAATGCATTCAATGATTTACTCAGTTGGGGAGTCACTAGTAGTCATCGCTACTTACTGAGTACTGGAGCTCGGAGCGACGTCGACTGATGATGCTGGCACATGACGGACGTGGGAAAATGGGCGGGGAACGGCGTCGGAGTTGTCCGTCAAATTGATATCCAACGTTCCAGCTTCTAAGCTTCGAATAAGCTTCAGGTCGCCTCAGGTTTGAATCTACCATCCTGATTTTTTCACGACGAGGTCTCGCGTTTCTGCTTGCAGACAGCTCCAGGATGATCGATGAGGTATCGTATTAACTGATCTCATCCGCACACACTCGAATGCGGATGTGAGCTTTCTTCAGATTCACATTGTCTTGACATATGGCTTGTGTAGCATGTCCGAGAACCTCGGGTAGCGTGGGGCGTGGGCATGGGCATGAGATGCGGCATAATACCGGGACGATCTCATTAAGAAATCCTGCAAATCCGTTTTCAAGGGAACACGAGCGCCTCTCGGACAATGGTCAGCATCTAATATGACACGAATTCCGCTCGAATTCGAACTGATTCATACAGTCTAGAGTGGATCGGCTCCTGTACTGCGGGTCAAAATCATGAGGTCACTGCGACTCGAGGTGTCTGTTCACCGACCGCATCGACGGCTCATTGGTATCCAAATACTCGAGCGAAGCATGCGATGCATCCGGATCACCGGATCCATCGGCCTTTCGACTTCCCCCACGTGTGGCTGGCCGAAGTTCTGCGTTTCCCTCCCTTTGGAAACGTTGTCACGGCCCCCGAAGGAATTTAGGTAAGATTCTCGAACTGCTGCGCCGGTAAAGATCTCAGAGGTCGGGAATTGCATTGAGCACTATGACAGATATGGGCGAACTACTCTGTTCTACATGGACAACACTAGCGCATTTGCTCGTCCAGAAATGCTCTCGTTTTGGTGCATACTGAGATGAAGTTGCCCATCGATGGTCGTCAACTTGATTGCGAGTAACGGGAGTACCAGGCAAATACAATGGCATCGCCTTTCGATGACATAGCGGGTTTATATCTGCCGCGAGGCGGTCCACTCGGAATGTAGTGGGTCGATCAAAGACCGATTTGGACTCTGATTCTTGGAGAAAGCTGCCTGCGTCCCTCGTGCTGTGGGCTCATGGATTCAAAACTGGCCACGTGGGATGACATCAACTACCGCGATGCTCAACAGGTCTTCCTTGCTCATGTGAGCTGAGGGCATGTGGTATGGCTTTCTTTTCTGGTGAGAAGAAAGCACTCAGTATTGGATGTCCAATGTTAGATTGGTCACGCTTCTTTTCATCAATCACCGCTTTCCAAGTCGAGTCAACTTGTCGTGACGAGCATGTTGACGCGATTCAGGCTGTGGGACTATCTTTTGGGAAAGAGTTCACTCCAGATCGGAAATGATACTACTATGACTATGCCAGCCCTACATCACGATATGACTGCTGATAATGAGTCGTACAGCGTCCCCTTTAGTCGTAGCAAGTACAAACACAGCACGATCTCTGAAAAGGACAAATGAAAATTCTGGATTTCCTGTGAACTGACACCCATAAACTGATCAGTGCCGTTTCATGATATCGGACTATTATTACCGCGCGTGCTGAATATACTCCTGAAACTGCTGTGCGCCCAGCTGTGCTATGCCAGCATGATGCTCGCTAAGGATGATCTTCGGTTGGCCCAACCAAGTATACAACGGAGTTCCGTGGACAGATATGCTGAAAACAATCGAGGTCTTATCTCTGTTGTCTTCCCTACAAGGCGCAATGTGGGTCCTTGTTTGCTGTAGAGGCCGAAACTTTGGTTGCGCAGGCGTACAGCAGTCACTGCATTTCTTGATCTAGGGGCAACACGTGGACACACATACCTGAGAAATGCGGGCCTCCTGGGGGAAGCTCCTATCGTTTGACCCACGCGATCTTTGATCCTCACAGGATCATTCATTCTCTCCTAATAACGACATCGGACCCGTTGCCCTGATGGATCTGTTCAGGAAGTGATGACTCGTGGCCGGATATATAGATAGCGTTGCAAGCGTCGCCGCAATATCTGCATTCGACCACCTCTCTTTTTTCATCCCCTCCATCCAGCACCATGGGCGGCGGACTCGGACGGGTCGCTAACCACCCCCAATACTATCTGAAAGATGGCAGCGTATCATTTCTGGTACGTTCAATCGCGCCCCCGATAATCGGAGTCGTAGTTCGGTTCTGACCTGCGTGCGCGGCGCTAATCGCGGCGGGGATTGTAGACGGGCGGCGTCCTCTTTTGCGTCCATCGCACGTTCTTCGAGCGAGAATCTGAAGTGTTTCGAGAATTATTTGAGAAAGCAGAGAAAGACGACCCCCAGTCTGGAACCGATGCGCGCCCGTACACGCTCGATGTCCCAGCAGACGAATTCGAGCAACTCCTGTGGGTTTGGTACGATAGGCGAGTCGTCCGCCTTATCTCACGAGCCTGACATCGCTGATCGCCTCTGACCGGGACCGTTGCAGAGACTATTCCTACGAACGACAGACGAAGGAGAAGTGGAGGGTCATCCTTCGCCTCGCTACAAGATGGAAATTCGAGAGGATCAAGGAACTGGCCGTCCGGGAGCTTGAAGCCCTCGAGCTCCCCCCAGCTGAGAGGATATCAATTTATAACGAGCACGGCATAGACGGCGAGCGAGTTATTTCATCATTCGTTGAGCTTTGCAAGAGCCCAACATTGCCAACAGAGGCAGACGCGCGCTTCTTGCAAATGGAGTCGCTGATCAAACTCCTCCAGGCGAGGGAGGAGGCTCAAAACAAGGCGGCCGAACTGGGCCACGAGAGCCCGACGAGCGCCTGTTTGGAGGACGAGGCGTTGAGAGAGATTGTCTCGAAGGTCTTCAGCAAGGGCGGCGAGGGCTTGGACTCTCGTCCTGGTGGCCTTTCCACAGGGTCGGGGGGCCAAGCCCAGGACCCGAAGCGCGCGACGACAAATGCGCCAACGTTGAAAATGCCGCAGATTCCAGATCGCAAGGGGGAATCGGGGAGTGGGACGTCATCTCATCAGGTAGGCGAGCTTTGTGCTACGATGGTGTTTTGTGGCCGATGCACACTTACAAAAAATTCCTTTCAGACGGGGAGCAGCGTTCAAGAGAAGAAGCAAGAGCAGGAGGCGAAGGGCAAGAGCTTGAACGGGAAGGTGAAGGAGGGGGAGGACAGCGAGGAGAAGGAGAAGCAAGAGAGATTAAGACAGGAGAAGAAGGAGAAAAAGGAGAACGCGGAGAGACTCAAGAGGGAAGCGAGAGCGAAGGAGCAGAACAAACCTCCCGGCAGATCGGTACGTGAACGTCCTCGTCAACTCCATCGCTGCTCGACTGACTTGTCTGTACAGTAGGGCAACTAGTTCCCTCTCCTTCTGCTCACCTTAATCCACTGCGGACGATTGAAGATGTTTATTCTCTTATCACTTGCGTATCACTCCTTGCTTTTTTGTGGATGTAATAGTTAGCTTGGATGTCTGTACATTATGTTTCAATATTCAGCAGTGTTTCAATAGCTATTGACGTATACTATGGCCTTGACTGCTGGCATCTGGAAAAAACAACGGACTGGGATCAGGCGCACGCGCGACGGCAGTTTTGACATGGTACCATTGTCCTTTGTGCTACATCCCATATGCGACCGTCAACTGTCTGCGTAAAGGAAAGAGAGTTCGGCGACGTGTCCGCATGCAAACCAGCAACTACTCACCTCGCTACAACTCTTGTAGCGCGCTCATGGGCTTTTCTGGTCGCCGTTTGTCGCTTTCTTGCCCCAGACGACCTCCGACCACCGTATCGCTTCAGTGGTCTGCTTCTGCCCCTCCCCTTCTCCTTGCCCATGTAATCGGGCGAGGTTTTTTAGTCTGGTTATTTCCTCGTCAGTAATCGGTGCGCCCGAGCGAAGTTGCTGCGCGAGGTCCTCCAGAATGGATACTTGTGCTTGGCACCGAGCCCGGTCTTCCCTCGCCGTATTTCTTTGCCATAGTAGGTGGATTGAGACGGAGGTCAAAGCGGTGGCGTACAAAATGTGGGGCAAATATGACATCGTCAATGGATGACGGAACAAAGTTCGGAAATGGTCAAGGCATTGCAGCCCGGTCCGATACCCTAACCCGACATTTTCGACATACTGGATGAGCCCTGGGGCAACTCTTATTCTAATAACTGTAATACGAGCAACATATGGCTTGTCACTAATTCGACCGACTCCATTATCTGACAACCGTAGATATCGATGGCTGCTTCCTTTTCTTTAACTTTGACGCGTCAGTCCGGGAACCATGCGCGAAAAGACTGAAAAACCCACATGGGCCTTTGTCTTAGCAGGGGCGGCCCCAGTCGCTTGGTGAAACGGATTCAGGATTTCTTGAAGCGCTTCCTCCCGGGAGACAGGTTTTCCATCAATCCGAACACCTTCCGTGATCAGCACAAACCCATCTTCCCGCCCGGCTGAGGGAGTCAATCGAAGGGTGGCGTCCTGTTTATGACCAGCAAACCGATACGCGTTCCGCTCCAGCGTAAACTCGACCCGGGAATTGAACGGCGAGTAATTCTCTATCACGACGGTGTCCAGAGACGGCAGCACTTTTCCTCGGCGGTAGTTTCCTGGGACGGATGCAGGGAATAACCAGAGCTTCCGGACGTGCGAACGTCGCACGTTGATGAGCCGTAGGGCAACGACGGATCCGATGCCGACGTGGAAGCATGCGAGGGCGAGGCGGTGGTTGGCAGGTCGAAGTTCTCGCTTGGGATGTGCACCTTCTTCGTCTCCAGGGACTTCGTATGTCCAATATCGCCAGGCCAGAGCGGCGCCTGCACCTCTGTGTCCGACACGTATTTGTTGATTGAGCTACATGAGAGGGGA
This sequence comes from Leccinum boreale, assembly GCA_038092235.1. NCBI lineage: Eukaryota > Fungi > Basidiomycota > Agaricomycetes > Boletales > Boletaceae > Leccinum > Leccinum boreale. The sequence goes on from JBBPPX010000143.1 coordinate 38,710, forward strand.
GCATGAAGGGGCACGAACGTGAAGACGGCGTCCAGAAAGAGGAACAGCCAGTTTAATTGTATCGGTGCAGGAGCGCTGGACAGCTCGTAAAACGGCACGGCAGTAATTTTGTCGAGCACTTGGGACTCTTGGGTTTTGAACACTTTCTTCGCACCGCTGAGCAGCGATATGTGACGACCATATGGCAGCGCATGGCGGATGATATGAAGTGGGGACTGCAAACGGACAGTGCTAAAGAGTCTGTGGAATGGAGACATCCACTCCAAGTTCCGAGGTGACTTGGTGACTTTACGTTACGTCTCACTTTCACTAACGAACCGTCATGAAAACTCCCTTCACAGAGACTTGGCTTACGGGCCCTCAGAACACCCGGTTCTACACTCGGACGTACAGTCCCTCGGCCCAGGCCAAAGCCGCTGTCGTGTTCGTCCATGGCTTCGCAGAGCACATTGCACGCTACGAGCACGTCTTCTCAAACTGGTCTTCACGCGGGATTGCCGTCTTCGCCTACGACCAGCGCGGCTTCGGCAGGACCGCACAGGACGAACAGAACAAGAGCAAGGATAGCTCGTGGGCAAAGACAAGCTGGAAAGAACAGCTTGAAGATATGGAATGGGCCGTTCAGCAGGTCAAGCAGCAGTTTCCCGGCGTGCCCGTGTTTCTCTATGGTCATTCGATGGTGCGCCTCGCGTTCTTCCCGCTCGACGCGTCTAGTTCTGCTAACCATCATATGACAATTAGGGTGGCGGGTTGGTCCTCGCGTTTCCTACACGCGCAGACGCGCCGCCGTCCAAGGAGACCGTATCGGGTATCTCTGGAGTCATCTGTACCAGTCCGCTCATTACGCCGACGAAGCCCGCCCCTAAAGTCGCTCGTTGGCTTGGCGAGAAAGCGAGTCGAGTCGCTCCATTCTTCTTGATACCTACTCCATTGGACGACAAGGTAAGCCATGCCACATGGTTGACGCATGCACTAGGATTGAGAGAGACAGGCGTTAACCCATGACGATGCGGTCAACGAAGCATACTTGAAAGACCCGCTCATCAAAAAGTCTGGTTCCCTGAGAGGGTTAAGCGACATGTTGAACGGCGTATGATTCTTTCTTCGATATCATCTCTGGGAGTGTTAACCCCAATGTTTCCAGGGAGATGGGCTCCTGGCCACGGATTATAAAGAGTGGCCGAGACAACTACCCGTTTGTACTTTCCATTCCTTTTCGACACTCTATACTCAGCATGGGACAGATTTTACTGGTTCACGGCGCAGAAGACAAGGTAGATCTAGGTGTCTGTCGACTTCCAGCTCGTCGTGACTACTGACATACTTTCAGATCACGTCATTTAATTCCACCAAGAAATTCCATGAACTCCTTCCTGCGGAAGACAAGACGTTCTCGTCTTACGCGGTATGTTCTTTTACATTATCCGGGCGAGGTCTTACCCGCTTTTTATAAAGAATGGGTTTCACGAATTGCACAATGAGCCTGAAGGAGTGGGGGAAAAGTTGACTGAAGAGTGTATCGCCTGGGTGGAAGCCCATCTTTCCCCTCAACGTACTTCCAAGTTATGACAGTTTCGCTATGATGGGTTTCCGAGGTAGTCATTCAATTGGTGTATGTGCATGCCAGTACTACGCATAGTCTGATAGCCCGCCGCTCCTGGTGCAGCATCACCCTCCCGCTTCAACCTCAACAATACCTCCTTGAAACGAGTGCCAGTGGCGCCGGTAACAGTCCGGGCAACCGTTTCAATCGCTCTGCGAGTTCTGGAGTTCGATGGTGTTACAGATCCGTTCCCAAGTAGTCCTTTTCGTGAGCGACGACTGAAGGCCCTCGAGGAACTCGGTTTCCTGTCAATGGTCCCTATTGGTATCGAAGCATGATTAGTTATTCATCTTCCAAGACGACAAGAAAGGGGGTTACCCGGTGTGCCGAGACCTGGAGCGGGAAGACTCCGGCTCAGACCACAGGCAGGCAAAGCCGCAGCGTGAGGGAGCGGAGGGGAACGGCACGCCATCCCACCCAGCGAGAAGGCGAGACTGACGCGGGCTGTGTCACGCCCCAAGAATGCGGCACTCACTCGGTGTAAAATGGTGCGAGGATGTCGAGGGAGCGCCAGTATCTGAAGGGTCTTGACTACGTCTGAAGGAACGCCTGACAGAAGAATTTCTGTCATGCCACTTATGCGGCAGGAGTGGGATTCCGTGAGAGTGCCAAATAGCATTGCAGCGGGCGAGTAATGTCCTCGTGAAGCAACGTCAGCCACGAGGGAATTGTTATGAGAAGAGCAGTACATTTGGTGGAGGGTTATTGATCCGGAGGTGTACCGCTAGCGCTGAGATAGGGTCTGCGGGACCGGATTGTCGACAGATGCAGACATCCTCCCCTTTTGATTTTGCTATCTTGGTGAAAGGCAAGTGTAGAGTTCTCGAGTCATTCGCATTGAACGGAGGGAGAAGGTTGTGGGCGCAAGTGACCTTGGAGGGGATGAAGGAACCCCCATTGGGACAGTATCTCGCTCAGACGGAGTTGGCCCCACAGGGCGCAGGAGGCAGCCGCCAGGCAGCAGATGTCAAGTGGGTCTGTGGTGGATAAGGCCACCGCCAGAATGGTTAGCATCCTTCGGGTGATCGTCGGGCGTGGGGGCGTTTGGAAGAAGACGGGGTGAGGTTCTCGACCCCATTCAGCACATACCATAGACGGGCGTTGCCCAGCCAAGGTGCGTTGTTGTAGACGTGTCAGGCTTTGAGTGCGGCGATTTGGGATCTCGCTGTGGAACTGGGAATGGTGCACACCCGGGACGCACTAAATCACATAGCAGGTCTTCACTGGCGGGTAAGCGGAGGCGCTGGGGTATCTGTTCGCTGTTGCAGAAGGCGTGAAATTGGTTTACCGTGGTGCGGTATTTTGACAGAGGGAATTGGCCCACGCGTGATCGAGCGCAAGTTGTACTTTTGAGCGTGAGGTGAATGAGAGTGAGGCCGGGTTCCCGTTGCTCGAGAAGTATAAGAGGACAGCGGATAACTTGCGGGCTAGGTTGGATAGGGCAGCTTCCATCCAGTAAGGGTTTAGAGGTAAGAAGGGCGGCATACCAAAGGTGGCGTGGTAAAGGAGCAGCGTTCAAGAGAAGAAACAAGAGCAGGACGTGGAGGGCAAGAACCTGAACAGGAAGGACAACGGGGGGACAACGGAGACAAGGAGCAGCAAGAGAAATCGAGACCTCAGGCTCCCGGCAGATCAGTACGTGTACGTCCTCGCCACCTCCATCACTGCTCGACTGACTTGTCTGTACAGCGGGGCAACCGCATCTTAATCCACTTCGGAAGATTGAAGATGTTTATTCCCTGATTACTTGCGTATTGTTCGTTGCTTTCTTGGAGTCGCTCCAACTCTTGTAGCACGCTAATGAACTTTTCTGGTCGCCGTTTGTCGCTTTCTTGCCTCAAACGACTTCCGACCACCGTATCGCTTCAGTGATCTGCTTCTGCCCCTCCCCTTCTCCTTGCCCATGTAATCGGGCAAGGTTTTTTTTAAATCTGGTTATTTCCTCATCAGCGGTCTTCCCTCTCCGTATTTCTTTGCCATAGCAGATGAATTGAGACGGAGGTCAAAGCGGTGGCGTACAAATTGTGGGGCAAATATGACATTACTTAAGGATGACGGAACAAAGTTCGGACGACGGAAATGACCGAAGCAAGCCTCGATCCGATACCCTGATCGCACCGCTGAGCAGCGATATCTGACGACCGACATATGGCAGTGCATGCCTGCGGAAATTCGGAGGAAAGTGGGGACTGCAAGCGGACAGTGCTAAAGAATCTGTGGAGTGGGACATCCACTCCCTTCCCGGGCCGAGGTGACCTCCAGGGCCAATGGTGGGTTTACGTTTATGTCTCGCTCTCGCTAACGAACTGTCATGAAAACTCCCTTCACAGAGACTTGGCTTACGGGCCCTCAGAACACCCGGTTCTACACTCGGACGTACAGCCCCTCGGCCCAGACTAAAGCCGCTGTCTTGTTCGTCCATGGCTTCACAGAGCACGTTGCGCGTTACGAGCACGTCTTTTCAAACTGGTCTTCACGTAGGATTGCCGTCTTCGCCTATGACCAGCGCGGCTTCGGCAGGACCGCACAGGACGAACAGAACAAGAGCAAGGATAGCTCGTGGGCAAAGACGAGCTGGAAGGAGCAGCTTGAAGACATGGAATGGGCCGTACAGCAGGTCAAGCAGCAGTTTCCAGGCGTGCCCGTGTTTCTCTATGGTCATTCGATGGTGCGCCTCGCGTTCTTCCCGCTTGACGCGCCTAGTTCTGCAATTCAACATATAACTATTAGGGTGGAGGGTTGGTCCTCGCGTTTCCTACACGTGCAGACGCGTCGCCGTCCAAGGAGACTGTATCGGGCATCTCTGGAGTTATTTGTACCAGTCCGCTTATTACGCCGACGACGCCCGCTCCCAAAGTTGTTCGTTGGCTTGGCGAGAAAGCGAGTCGGGTCGCTCCTTTCGTCTTGATACCTACTCCGTTTGACGAAAAGGTAAGCCATCCCACGTGGTTGACGCGTTTGCACTAGGATTGACAGAGACAGGCATTAACCCATGACAATACGGTTAACAAAGCGTACTTGAAGGACCCGCTCATCAAAAAATCTGGTTCCCTAAGAGGGTTGAGCGATATGGTGAACGGCGTATGATTCTTTCTTCGATATCATCTCTGGGAGTATTAACCCCAATGTTTGATGATTCCAGGGAAATGGGCTCCTGGCCAGGGATTATAAAGAGTGGCCGAGACAACTGCCCGTTCGTACTTTCCGTTCCTTTTCGACACACTGTACTCAACATAGGACAGATTTTGCTGGTTCACGGCGCAAGAGACAAGGTAGATCTAGGTGTCTGTCGACTTCCAGCTCGTCGTGACTACTGACATACTTTCAGATCACGTCATTTAATTCCACCAAGAAATTCCACAAGCTCCTTCCTGCAGAAGACAAGACGTTCTCGTCTTACGCGGTATGTTCTTGTACATTCTCCGGGCGAGGTCTTGACCGCTTTTTATAAAGAATGGGTTTCACGAACTGCACAATGAACCTGAAGGAGTATGGGAACAGTTGACTGAAGAGTGTATCGCCTGGGTGGAGGCCCATCTTTCCCCTAGGCGTACTTCCAAGTTATGACAGTTTCACTACGTGTACTAACCTTAGGTTTCCGAGGTAGTCATTATATTGGTGTATGTACATGCGTACGCATAGTCTAGTAGCCCGCCGCTCCTGGTGCAGCATCACCCTCCCGCTTCAGCCTCAACAATACCTCCTTGAAGCGAGTGAGGTCGGTAGTGCCGGTACCAGTCCGGGCAACCGTTTTGCTCTGCGAGTTCTGGAGTTCGATGGTGGTACAAATCCGTTCCCAAGTAGTCCCTTTTGTCAGCGACGACTGAAGGCCCTCGAGGAAATCTGTTTCCTGGTCCCTATTAGCATCGAAGTATGATTAGTTGTTCGTTCTCCAAGACAACAAGAATGGGGGCGCACTTGTTTTCCCGGATAGACCGTTCCTTTTTGGCAGCGTACTCTTCATAGAATTGATCAATGGCAGCCTCTGCCTTGGAGATGGTCTCCTGGCGTTTCGCTTTGCTCGCCTCGTCTCGTTGCCTAATCTCTTCCGCTTGTCTCTCGCGCCATTCCCTGTTCCAAAAGCAGTTGATTGAGCATGTACTCACAGACCATAGCACGCAGAAAGTTATCGTACGCCGCTCTACTTACCTGACCACCTCGGGTTCTTCTTCCTGAATCTGCTGGTTGAGAATGGGCGTGGACGACAACGCGGAGGGTTGAGGGCGTGGTGCGAACGGAGCGGGGGCTCCAAACGTCGGTTGCGCAGGAAGTGGGGGAGGTGGCGCAGCCTGAAAACGTCCAGAGCATCAGCAAACCCATATCGACGACAACCCTCACACCGCATCGAACGGTGCGAGTGAATTAGAGCGAGCACGCGCACGCGAGAGAGATAGACGTACGTAGCCGACGTCAATATCGGGGAACTGGTCCTCAAACTTTTCGATTTCGTCGTCGCCAGTCACCTTGACATCGGTGAAGCTCTGTCGTGGTGGACTTCCAAAGTTGTCAAAGGAGAAGGCAGAGGGCGGCGCTGGGGTTGCCACGGGTTGGTTGAAGGCGGGAACTGCACCTTCACCATCGATAGAGATGTCTGGAAAGGCAGACGCAGCACGGTCAAAGTCAAAGTCGTCCATGGTCGATGCCAGAAACCCAGCTCTTCGTCCGCCTAACTATTATGTATCACGTGATGTATTTAATTAAAGATTTTATCAGGGGAAATTCGAGAGGCTCTACAGTCTAGTCATCCCCCAGCACTTGCGACAATCACATTCAGAGAGCATGTACGCTATGAAAATTAGTACAATGGATTGTGCTAATTAATTCAAATGTTTGATACACGAACAATCTAAGATAGAAATGAAGTTACGAGCTGCCAGAGCGATGCCGGTGAGAGAGGTTGGTACGAGGTGTCCAATTTCTTATCCGTGGCAAGATATACCAAATATGGTAATGTCTCCAGAACATGCCGTATAGAGTGACGGTATATGGAAAACTGGTGAAGCCAATTCTCAAGCCAGGCGTTGATATTGGTTCTGATCATGATGGAGACAAATTATAATAAAGACAAAACACGATAATGACGACGACGATTGATGCTGGGAGTGATACTGGCATTGCGATAACTTGGTGATAACAATAAGGTTATCGCTTAGCTGATAATTCCCTTTTTTGCACTGTCTCAAGTGTTGGGGCATCCGTGATAAAGGCAAAATCCATGTATTGTTTATCACACTTCGACAACACAACTGATGTCACTATATAATTGGGATCCCATCTGTATTTAACTATTACTACCTTCTATCGTTCTTTGATTTAGAAATATATGTGTTGTTGTGACTCGCCGGCCGTTCGAAGTTTCAGTGTCGCAAGTGCCGGGGGATGACTGTAAGGTCATTTCTCCTTTTTTTTCTGGAACGGTAATTCATAGTACAAGGGCCGGCGTTGCCGGCTGGGCACCTTGCTTGGGGGCGCTTTGTGATCCACTGCCTTATATTGGACTATCGTCAATGCCGTCTCAGTTGTGAGAATAGCCTAGGAACTTCTCAACAATCCAATCATCATCATCATCATCATTGCGAGTGCCACGAACGAAGATAAATTGCTGACACAATCAATTTACTACTATGTACGTTTTGCACACAAAGCCTACACGGGGAAAGGACCTTGCCAAGCAAGGTGACTGACACCTTGGCCAGAACCGTCCAACATGATACTGTGCCAGAGTCAGGTCAAGCACGGTCTCAATGTCGACTATCAATTGTGGCCAAGAGTCCGATCGAAGCTGTCGTTTGTTCATTCGTGGAGGGGCCTGCTCGATCCGCAGACCGATAACGACACACAAATGTATTGAAGATGCATGAATGAAAACTGAAACGCCACCTCCTAGAAGACGGTTAATTGTACGATCCCCGCTCTTTGTCTCCGTGGGGTTTTGCCATGGCTGATCGCGACTTTGAGCCCCTTGATGGAGAAGGCGCAAAGTTGCTGTACGACATTATACTGGCAGTTTGCGCCTTACCAATTCACACTCACGGAAGGGGGCCTGGCTGCCAGCAAAAGTAACGCGTGTCGAGTTGAAGTAACGTTACATGCCACACGCATCAAGATTTACGCCTCATGCTCTTCAGCCGGCACCAATGAATTTCGAGGACCCTGCATCGAAACCCCAGCGCTGCTCGAATCATTGCGCTGAGCGTCGTCGTCCGCAGCAGCGATGATGGGATCATCATTGTGATGAGTCCCGTACCAAGCCAGAAGTTCCAACTTGCCATATTCTGTCGACCGGTTCAAGCTCGAATCACTTGGCGTAACACGGTGCAGTGTGGCTAACACCGCGTTATTGTTGCGGCAGTACTGTACTAACGTAACGCATTCCGCATAACGGCCAGGCGGCCACTAGTTGCTAGTAACTCAGAGTCAGAGGCAGATCGTAACACACTCCCAGATTGCCTCCTTACAGACGCGTAAAGTAGGTTTGGTACAGGACGAAACAACGCCTATCGACCTGCATAGCGTGGAGACGCCTCTCCTCGCAATGCTTGCCGTGCATCAATCATCCTGCACTTCTTACTATAAACCACCGCCGCAACTACATCCCTGCACACCTCACTGTCTTCAGCGTGTTGACGGTAGACATCCTTTCGCGAATATTCCTGTCCGCATCCCTGGCAATGAAATCCCTCACCAAAGTGCACTGTCACGACGTGGCGGTTGATGGAATACATTCCCATCGTCTTCGTGCATCCATCCCACAAGCACCTCGCCGAGTCGTTCGCGTGCTGTTTCTTGTGCCATTTACGGATGTGAGCACCGACGCGGGATCTGGAACCAGCAATCCACATTCCGCACGGGTTGCTGGACTTTTCCCATTGGCATTCATGGACGCTGATCGTGTTATTGCAAGGGCCGGCTCTGGGGGAGAGATCGTCTTTGTCGATCCACAACCCTCCAATGTTGACGATACGTCGACTCTGGGAACGTGGCCGACCTGAGCAATTTTTTTCGGGGGGATGGTAAGCCTCGGGTTGTCTCCCGTTTATGAAAAAAAAAAAAAAATACCATCTCCAGTGGGGCCCGAGTGTGATACTGACGGCGCGGGCGCCGTATTATTCGCAAGGGGCACGGGGTAGGTAAACTGATTGCTATGTGAGTGTCCGTGTCCGTAGAAAAAAAATCACTGACGCTGGTGCGGGGATCTGGGCAGTGATAGGGTGCTGAGCTGATGAAACTCGGGCACGATTCTGGAATATCAGGTAGTAAAGCAACCTGTTTTGTTGGTGCTATGTTGGTTGCTCCTGTGATGCGGAAGTTTCCACAAAACAGTACCCAGCGGTGAGTGGACTGTGATGGAAAACAGAACGGCATACCATTCGGGAGAGACAATAGGGCATCGGACCCCATATACGACGATGTCCATTGAGATTCCAAAGTCGAACGGTATGGCATGATATGGTTTTGTGTCGGTGACCATTTCCTCGTGTCCAATATAGCGGATGCTCCTCTGCGGATTTGTCAGCAACGAAATCACCCTGGAATAAGTTGATCAACCACCTTGCGCCTTGATCGAAAGTGTGGCCGATCGATATCGTAGGGCTATCATTGTCAAGCGTGTTAGAGACAGATATATCATGGCGTCCATCACGCATGTATTGATAACTTGTTGAGAACCCATATGGTCCATATTGGTACTTCGCCGAGGCACCGCAAAGGATTCTGAAGTCAGTCGTCCATGAGGGGAGGAATAAGCCGGGTCAACAGAGATGGGATACAAGAAAGTTGGAGACCGCGAAGGCTGGAATGTGGATGAGATATCAGTCAACTGCTCGTCATGAAATGCGAAGGAAGGGGGAAGTATAGAATCAGAGATATATGCTTTCGTAGTCTCCATGAATGTAGCTGGGGAGTATGGGCCCGTCTCGATGGTATTATATAGTGTAAGAGCGTGGACGTTCTTCCAAAAACGAGTACTTGCTTAAAGCCACTGTGTAGCGGCGCTCTCGATTCTTTAACCTTTGGGGTCATTATCCTCGGCGCATGTTTGGTCATTTCCTCGACTCGGACATTAAGTGGGTCGATCAGATCCCGAGCAGGAATACTGCTAGAAATTTAGTAACCGGACATAACGAGATTTTCCGAACGGGAACAGATCTCATGGTGGAGTCCTGGCGCAAAGTGTAACAGTACCGCATGCATGCCATCTGAAATATATAGGGGGAAACTTCTATAGAAGCATGGCGAGCTTCAGATACGAAAGTGCTGTCTGTAAGTTTGGTTCTGTGGGCCGAACTTGAAGCCTGAGGATGACATTAACATTCTAATCATGTTGCAGCTGATCCATTGGGACTAAGTATATCTCAATGGGTTCGCAACGTCGTCGTGCTGGAGCTCTGGGATTTATGGCAGATGTCTTTTGTGGGGGTCCCGGGGGTGCCTGTCTCGAGGACGAGATCTCGATCGGCTTGAGAACTCGAACAGATCCTAGCCTGCCAGAAATGGTGACATACGGTGATCCAAATACGAAAAAAAAGTGAAAGAAATGAAAAGACTTGTCGACAGCTCACCATTAATCATTTTGTTTTAAGATTACCCTATCGTCGGGTCTAGGCAAGATTTAGGGCTACACTGAATCCACGCCGTTAAATGGTGGTCCCCGCAACTCAGAATCGTCGAAACGTGGGGAGCGGATCAAATTCATGAGCACAGTTCTGACACATTGTAATTGACCTCCAGCGCTGAGGAATGGAAGCACCGCTTAACTTACTGCTCAAGCCCCCTCCCCAACCTCTCCGAGTCTTGTCAGGGATCTACATTCCCCATTGCCTTCACAACTTGATTCATGTTGGCTGTTCACTTGGAACGTCTTTCCCGTTATCATGGTTGTGTATCCAACGAGGCTTTTACGTGGCAATAACTGTCAGCTTATTTAAGCGGTTGTTCTCAGGCTCAAGTCGCGCATGACGCGTCCAATGATCATATGAGGGAGAAATGCTGCTATGTGCGCCGAGTGGTGCCCGCCATACTATAGCTTGATTGGGTTTGATAATCAGATCTGAAGATAACAAATGTGCAGATTGCGTGCAAATACTTATGCCAGAAAGAGCATGTACGGTTGGCCAACTTCTGACGGAGCACGATGCAAATTTTGGTGCCTGGTCCTTCTGATCCGCTTCAAGGATTCTCGGAACTTGTCTATAGGCATGGCCAGTAAGAGCACAACGATCACTCGGACTAATAACAAGTGCACAAGAATGGGAAACATTAATGAGGTGCAGGGTCTGCAATAAGGTGGGGTCTTTGAAGAGATCCGATGTTGCTTGGGAGAACCATAGTTCTGTAAACATGCCGGGCTTGACCAAAGTCGCCGATCCTCGGATCTCGACTGACAACTTGGCAAAGGTACAATGAAATTCGTCCACCAACTCGGCTGATTGAATTGTTGTTCTCAACCTCTAGGGAACTTTTCGAATCAACAAACATATATATTTCTGATGGGCAGAACACCTCGATGATATCCAAGTACACGATGATCATGCGAAGGGTTCAGCACGACGAGTAAGTAAAGTGGGCAGGCAGTGCTCACGCTGTATAGTACCCTCACGGTATTAGTACGATCGTACCCTCTTCAAAGAATCCATTTCGACTCGTTTGGATTCAATAATATGATGGATTTAACGCATTCGATGTACATCTGATGTCCTCGATCTCGCTGTGGCGGCGTGCGCATGGAGCGTGGAGTTCTGCGACACGGGTTCTGAGTAGACTGGCAGCCTGGAACAACAGCCCCGAGGGAGCTTGATTCCAGATTGATATTGATGCTGCAGGGCTTCCATAGATGCGAGTTGGTGATTCGTAAGTACTGGGAAGACAGCTGGCAACCAGACACTTGATATGAACGACGTCGTTCGCAAGGTGGAAGTAATTTATTGGCCCCATGGCTAGGATAGCTATATTTCTGCCACATTGCCATGCGCCGGGTGGTGTGATCGATTGATCACCGCCGTGCGGAGATAAGGAATATACAGGATGGTACATGTTCTCAGCCGCCATGATTGTGGAACACGAAATCTTATGACAGAAGTGGTACTTCTGTTATGTAACTGGTGCAGGCGCAATGGTCGCGAATTATTTCCGTTTTCGTGCATCATGGCGTATCAGATATTCGAGCAGGTATTTCAACCAAGTTGATTCCGATCACCAACGAAATGGTCGTAGATGGTCATATTACTCGATCGTCGGGGCGATGGCATCTTCATCTACATAATGCCTGTAGGTGTCCTGCCTACTAGTTCATTTCTTGGTCTCGCTAGATCCGAGCAGCCAGGTACAGTATGCATGATCTAGTGACGAGAAGTTCCAACTGATCGGCGGTGCTTTCGACGTAATGTTGACCTGTTTCTGTGTTGACTGCGGCAATTTAAATTTGCTGGACCATGATGCAGTTATATCATATGGTTTATCAAGATCCCGTTGACGAAATGTAATATATCCTTGTACTGAATGCGAAATGTTCCACTCAGGGCCAGTTCTTTCAGGTCCGAAGTATTGATCATGATCTGCTGCTATGGGATTTTAGAATTCCAGGCCTGGGATCACTATTATGGGATGCGCAGTGAATGCACAAAGCCTGATGATCCAGAACTCCTCTGTACGCTGGGTACGGGTTGTCATCTGCATGAATTATGGATAAAGACTACTGAGCGAGGTCAACGAATGGTACTTACCAATACAAGTGCACGGGCGTGCTATTGACGCGATTGAAATCGAGAGCGAGATATTCTAGAAGTCTTTTGCGACGTCAGTGTGAAGACACTGTGCCCATTTGGCAGGGCAAGTCGTCACCACCCCGGCTTGTCACACGGGGCGACCACCTCCCAGCCTGGTCCAACACCACGTGTGATATCTTCACAGGTAGTAAATGGATTAGAACCCATTGTCAACAGGAGGTACCAACCGATCATGTGAAAGACGTTCTGGACACATGTTGCGGATGAAGAATGATACTACTGGACACCAATAGACAGGGCACGCAAAGAGCTATTGTGAGGGAAACGGGAAAATCTGTAGAGGTTTTGGGATAGGTGAGAGTGCAATGAGTAGTTTGAGTGGAATGAATACCCGAGGTTAATTACAGGTCCCCGTGTTTCAATGGCACATGCTTCGAGGATCTCGATCAGCGCTCAGCATCGTCGCGGAGGGGGTGTATTGTAGAGGATCGTTTTCGGACCATTCATTGGAACGATGAATGTGCACGTTTATACAGACTCGATTAAGTGATATGAGAGTTTCCTTAAGGTTCAGTTCGCAGGATCCATCTACCCAATCTAGATCAACCGTGTTTTAATACCTGTGTATTGTGCGCCAGGGTCAGTACCTAAAACGAGCTTTCGTATTCAGTCCTTCCATACCGGGTACCTGCTACTAACGTCGGAGAGTGAGCTGACGACTTCGAAGTGTAGCATACCCACTGAGGCAAGTCTCTGTGTCAAGTATAGTGTGCTCTTTGTCCGTTGCGCGATCCTCCGTGGCGAAACTGGCAATGGACTCAACGTTGACCCTGCTGGTTACCAGACGACGACGTGCCATGATGCTGGGCCCACGATCCGTCCGAGTGCGTTTATCGACGCGGGGAGGTGGTGATGCCAACTCTATCGTACGAGTCGATCTCCGACGCGCAGCGTTATACCTTCCGTGGAATCAATCGCGCAATCGGGTGGTGCAGGGCTCGATTCGTTCATTATGGAGCCTATCGCATGCATGTAGGGTCTGTCTGTCGAGGAAGGTTGTCATACGTACGTGCTGACTCGATCGGTCTGAGCACCGATCGAGGGCGAGAAGCTAGTGAATCTGATTGTTAAGAGACGAATTACGTGGTTTCGCTTGGGTTTCGCAGTGGCGTCTGTGGCAAAGACAGCATGGTGATTTTGTGGTCAGCTTATACTTAGTAGTCATCGTCACGACTCACGACCAATCATGAGGGAGACTGACAACCTACTGCCTAAGTACATCACAACGGATTTGAATAATAACTGCGAGTTGTAGAGTTGGTGTGGGTGTTAACGAAGTTGGCCACCACGCGGTGTTACCAATTCAATCCAAATACGCCCGCACCGACTCGAACACGTTTGAAATTTAGTTCAAAGTGAGGACCTCGACGGCGGGTGTCCGATTTCTCACGAAAACGTGTTGGGAGACACTCCTGGTAAACGTTCATTTGCGATTCTAGCTATGTCATGATCAATTTGCCACCGTCAATTTAGGATGTTCTGTTGTGTTGACAATTTTCTTCATCTTCTATCACTAAATCGTGGGCGCGCCGTCGAAGGTCTAGTACAGCCCACTCTATCATCTCGTCCCCATGTGTCCTCGTGCTTCATTCATCCATCTGCACCTCCCAGTCATCTGCATATACCTCATACCTCCATGCACAACACAACATTTTCGTTTCTAACAACACCGGTGTACTGGAACCTAAAATTACATACGCTACTGTGTACATTCGCACCGAGTCGCTGCGCTCGTCGTGCAGCGCACGGAAAATGAGTGGAATACAAATTCCCTTTAGCACGAAACCATGGTCATGAACCCAACTCCCTCTGCGCAAGCTAGTACAGATAACGGAACCCCATTCTGCGCGTCACAGCCTCCTCAAACGAAATGCCCTTCAACTTGGCCGCTTCATCGATTCGTTCCCGTTCGGGCCCCTGTACCAAATCCAACTCTGCGCGTTCTATACGCTTGTTCTCCCGCACGAGTAACACACGCATCACTAGAGTAGAAGCATCAGCCATACCAGAAGAATCTCGAACAACGAGCCAGAGTACACGTACCGAAACCAAGCAAGATTGCAAGAGCGAACGCAAAGAGGGAAATGATCATCGATTGATGGTATTCGGGGCCCCAGTTCGCTTTCCAAATGTAGGATCCCATTCTGTTGAATCATGAGCGAAGTGATGGAAGGATACGGAACCACGCACAGATTCCCCAGATTTCCAAACCCGTTCACGAGAGCGATCGCTGCGGATCGTTTCGCCGGTGGTCGATGGACGACATTAGCCACCCATACTAATATCAGCGAGGCCCCTGATACATCGTACCCGTGCACAAGTCAGGCAAGAAAAAGATAAACCGAAAATACGAACCACAAAACCCGGACGTCATAAGGAACATCGAAAAATATCTTCCAGCCGTTTTCATCGTCGACAGAGCTATGATGTAGCCAACGATAGCCAGCCACCACCCGATGGTCAGGTGGAAATATCGCTCGCCAGTGACGTCTGCGTACCACACGCTCGTCGTCAGCTTATGCCTTAGTTCTGGAACAACCTAAACAACATGCATGTACTTACCAGCATGCCGCGCATTGATGAGCGCCACGATGGCTGAAAAGACCCAAGGCGGGCTGATCAAGCAGGGTCAATGATTACCAAGCGGGTATGCCAGGTTTCGATACATACGATGCCATCAACAATGTGATCGTCGTCGAGTAGCCGAGAGTGGCAGTCAAACTGAATCAAAGCACATGTGAATTTCCAGTTTGTTTTTCTGGAAGCACTTACGTCGGGAAGAAGTTGGTAAAACTAAGACCTAACAGCTGACAGCAATCCATCAGCATAAAGACGAGAACCCTGGGATCCCTGAGTGCCAACTTGAGCCCTTCGAAGATCCTGGAAATACATTGTGTGTCTCGAACTCAATAGAGATATGGGCAACGTACGAGGCTTGTTGAGAATACTTGTCGGCTTCGCCAGTATCCTCTGCCATCCGGACCTGTGCCAGATGTCTCTCTTGCTGAGTCAACCAGCTCGTGTTGTGAGGCTACCGAAGGACAATAAATCAGGGGACCTGTCAAAGATATCCCATCGGGGGACTTGAAAACGTACATAATCCGGGAGAGACCACCTTGGGGTTTCGTTCAGCGACACAAAGCAAGGACCAGGAATATCTGACGCACATGGCAACGAAACCGACGAAAATTGTCACAGCACCTTCGATATAGAAGAGCCTGCATTCAAGGAGAACGGTAGTGTCAGATGACAAACAGCCATGAACAACTACCGATGCTACCATCTCCATGCTGCGATACCCATCGCTCCATTCATGGTTCCAAGGACAGCTGCAGCCCACAACTAATATTATGTCAGGAGCTCTGATCGAGAAACGGAACAGTGTCGGGAGCCTCACGCTACCAAAGGCATTCGAGATTAGCAGTCCGGAATACAGAATAACGGATCGAAAAGCCAATTCCTAACAGGGAAAAAAAAAGGATAAAGATTGATCGCAATCTTGCGAAGTGACCTAAGCAACTCAAACCTTGCGTGTATACCATCTCGACAAAAGATAGATGGCACCAGGGTAGAACGCTGCCTGAAATGGCATCTTATATCAGTCGTCCACATGCATGATTACGCGCCTTACCTCTGGTACCCCAAGAAAGAAACGACAGGCCGTGATACCGGTGAAGCTGTGTGTATTACCGGCGAGGGCACTCAACAAACCCCACAGGACAACACAAGAACCAATATAAAGAGTGGGTCTAAAAAGGGCCGATGCTCGATGACGCTTCCATCTGACAAGAAGCATGCGCGACTAACCCCGAGACATAGTTCAGAGCCTTCGGATCGTTTGAGCCACTGTTGACAGATAAATAGACTACTCACTATATTGGACGGGATCTGTGCAGGGCAATATGATGCATAAAGAATCGCTACTGCTGTATCATACTGAACATCTGTCGCGTTGGTGAGTAATTACTAAACCTCCCAGATAGGTGAAAACATACCGGAAAGTCGCATATCCGTCTGCAATCCCTTGAGTCTAGCAGACGAGATCGCAACGCGCTGCAATACCAAGCACAAATCATCACAACGCGCGCGGGATGTACCAGACAGGAAACGTACATCAATGGTGTGCATGAAAAAAATGACGACGATGGTGGGTAGCAATCGACAGTCGAGCTTGCAAAGGAGGCGCCGTTCCATAGATTGTCGTCCTTCCATCTGCTGGATTTCTTGGTTGCTGTCCGCGCCGACCAAGACAGCATCCCCTTCGAAGATACCATACTTCTCATGGTCAATCGGCATGATGAACACAAGAGGGAGAAGTAGTAGGTATCAGTTAGCGCTCCCGAGCCCTTTTTAAATGGAACTCAGATCATGAGCGTCGTATAATTGAATAAACTTCGATCCGAGGGCGTCCAAATGTGTGATAGTGTGATGGGAAACCCATTGAGTGGAAATGAGCATCTCAGCGTCAGTATTGTCTTCGTCGAATCTGGGAGGCGCCTGAGTTGACGGGACAATGATTACCATCTAAAATGTTCAGTGAAGTGATTCATGCGTAACAGAACAAACCTGGTTCGCGAAAACCGAACCTGTCTGTGCAACTGGGCGTCGACCAGTGGCGCCGCCGTTGCCCTTTCCCAGATGCGATAAGTCGATTGAATGATGAGCATATTATCGACTTAACGGCATCGTACCACAAACGTGACCTTGGTTTTCTAACTCCACTGTGTCGTGGCCAACCTCCACTGATACGATGTGATGAAGGACTCGGACCTCTACGCAGAAAGATGAGCCTTGTAATCGGGTCAAATACTTGCTGAGTACAACTTTGGAATTTCATCTTCGCCCCAGTAGCCCCCAATTTCTTGAACGCCCAATAAAAGAAGCGAGTCGGACGGCTAGTGGGGATGATGCGCTCGGATAAGCTGACTTTCAATAGGTGATACATTACAACTTTTGTATTCAATCTCCTACTTACCACAACAAACAATGAACGGCGGCGGCGGCCCATCTCCAAGTCGATGTGGAAGCGTTTAGGTATTTATCGCAGCTTAGTTGACCCGCCCCCGCCAGTCCGAGGGTCATACTAGTTTCATGATTCTCCGGTTGAACAACGGTATGTAATGTCATGGAACGAACATGAGCGTCGTTCTATTTCTGTGATCGCACAATCACCTCGATCTGGAGAGCAGCCCTTTTGACGTAACAACAGATTCTTAGAAGACGTTGTCAGTTCCTGATGGTTTCGTGGGTCGCCGCCGCCGATCGGTGGTTGGCGTCAGCCAAACTGACTTTCAAAATTGTGGTTCGTCCAGCCGATGTAGGCCCTTGAAGCAACTTGAAGGGGCTGGCTGTATGGCTTGCTGTGGACTCGGGGTTATGGAGGACGCTAGGTAAAGCCACCGAGATCACGCTGCTTCTCGGCTAATCACACGAGTTCGGCGTCTTGATACGGTGGAAGTTGCCAGAGCTTTTTCCACGACGGGGCTATTCAATAGAGTAACGGTAAGTGTCCGGAAGGCGATGCGGCGAACCACTGCTTCCGAAATCTGATGCTGTGAAATATAGAAGGTTGTATGTATGTACTCTCCAGCGGTCTTCACAGGGTACCGAAAATGATGGAACAATATGAAGATAAGCTTCTTTGTCTCTGGCTAGGTGGTATCAATTGATGTTTATCATCGACGAAAATCAAATCTTACCACAAACCGATGCGAGGATGTTAGGTAAGTACTACAATGACCATAACATTGGTGCTTTCCTTTTTCCTGTGCGCTTCGCCCAGACGAAGTCAGGTAAAATACTAGCCGTGTCTCGGTTTGATAGGCCGACTTGACTAGGGCTAACGCCCAACTGTCTTGCGGATCTCGAGTGCATTATTCAGTCACACGGACTATGGGTATGTCAACACGTCGAGGGTATCTGAGGGGTCGTCACGTTGTCTCTAATCACCATTTGGATATACATTTGCATGTACGGTAAGTAAGGTGCTGGCCATTCATGTCCTTGAGGTACGTCTGCAAAATTCGTTCCCATTCTACCGTATCAACCAGCGGGTTTCGTCGCCAACTTGGGTTGAAAAGTCGATCTGTCAGCGGTTTGGTCCCGTCAAAAAGTGAGTCCCGGAATTTTTGGAACTCTCAGGTGAGAACATCCCGGGCTGATATATGGTTTTGGAAGACCGCCACTAACTAGAAGAGATGAACTTTTGAGGCATGATCGGACTGCAATCTTTGGATGCTATTGTCGCACACATATTTGGGAAGGGGTGTATTGTCCGCGAAATCAAAGCGCACGTCAAAAGTATTTCCGAATTCTCAGCACATTAGACTGCGATCAACACGTGCACTTGGCATGTAGATTACATAATCTCTGTAGGATCGTTGCCAACCATTCGAATTCAGTCAAATTGGACGGATAGTCAGGAGGACTTCGAGCGTTGTCCAGACGAGCGAGCATGATTTACTCGTCAGAGGCTCCAAGAGATCTGGACGTCGGTGAGTGCGCAACTGGCTCGTGAGGGGGATTTGGAGTCACATCTGGGAAACGGTTTGATGCACATACGACCCGATACGAGCAACGGGATTTATGTAAATACTATTTCGAAGGTCAGACTACTGTCGCCATGCTTGCACCCCTTCTCGTCATTTCTCCTCCCGGCTCCCAGTGCTGCCCTGTACCGTTGATCATGAGTATACAATGTTATTGCAAGTTTCATCAGTACAAGACAGAGAATCCGGAAGATAGGAAGAAAAGTGGTACTACATCGATTTATCAGCCTGCATAACGAATTCCTGGCGGAGCATCTGACTCGTGTCAATCATCCTGCACGCCGTACCATATACCATTACAGCTCCCACATCTCTGCACGCCTCATCTGAGTCGTTTTCGACATGTTCATCATATACATCCTGCCGCAAAAACACCTGGTCACAGCCCCGGCAATGATATCTCTCTCCAAGGTGGACCGTCACGACGTGGCGGTTGATCGAGTCCTTTAGCATCGTCGCTTTGGTGCATCCGTCCCAGAGACACCTGATTCTGCTATTCGTGTGACTCTGCTTGTGCCATTTACGAATGTGTGCGCCGACCTGGGTCCTGGAACCCACGATCCACATCCCGCAGGGGCCACTGGACTTGTTCCATTGACATTCATGAACGGTGATAAAACCCTCGCCCGCGCGAGAGAAGAGATCGTCTTCGTCGATCCATACCCCATCAATACTGACGGCACGAGCGCGTCGGGAACGTTGGCGACCCAAGCCCTTCCTATCTGGGGACCGATAAATCGCGAGCGGAGATCTCCTCTCGTCACCGACAGAGCATGTGACATGTTCGGTGGTGGATGAGGTAGGAAATTGTGCCAGGGAGTTACTCGCAAGGAGGTTAGCGTGATCAAGCTGATGCACAAATATATAAGCATTGATAACCACAGACAGATCTGACATACTGACATTGGTGCTAAAGGTGGCATCGCAGTTCCCCATTGGGCACAAGAATCCCGGACTTGAATCAGGAACGAGTTGTGTACCTAAAGTGACGTGTGGTAGATCGTGTCCAATTGCACGGTCAGACGGAAAGATTGCTGAAATACATGGACTAGATTAATTCAAGTCGTTGAATGAATAATTAATGGCGTACCATCAAAGTGAGAATGTGAGGTAGAAAACCCCCTTTCCATCGGTAGAAATGTTGGCTCTGGTATCATATGTGGACCAGCAAAGCTTGGTGACGGTGACCATTTTCTGGTGTCCAGTAAGACAGGCATTCTGTTATGCAGGCGTCAATAATGATCAAATACCGAGACAAAATCAATGGAATACCTGGGATCTTGACATGAAGCATAATGAATTGGCATTGTACGGCTGGACCGCGTGTCAAGAATGAGTAGATGACATGACACCTGCTAGTAACTCACTTGCTTTCACTCTGGCGAAAACAAAAATATGGATCAATGTTTGGGACAATTGAGCCAGGTAGACCAGGATGCGGGATGAATGGATCTGGAGCCTGACATCCATGAGAGAGAGTGGGATCAGAGTCGAACGATATGGATGGAAAACATGAAGGACTCGTCAGAGAACAAAAGTCGGTGGAGGGCCGCATGTCAAAGATCCCAATGAAAAAGAAAAGAGGAGTACTCGTCGAAGGGCTCTTCAGACGACTGTTTCCTCCCCGCCATATACATATATATATCCGGAGCGATAGTCTCGATCCTACGCCTCTTGCCCGAGGCTATTCATGCATTTCAAATGGAATGATCCACACTCCCATCAAAAATAGTTTTTATTTATTCGACTTTCCAGCCGGGAAGAGGCTGTTCAGAGGGCGTCAATCAGTTGATATCTGGAACAAACAGCACTGCAACCTCCGTGGACCGAGGTACCTCTTCGGAAGAGACTCCGAGCTCCACAACTCTTCTTCCAGCATGCCCTGCGGCACCCGAGACTCTGGCTGCTTCCCCCAAGATGCAAACAGCTTGCTTAGCAATTCTGTTCACTCCTGTTTCAAAGTCCGGATCGATGTATTTTACTTAAGTTGCATACCAGAGCATGATGAATCGAGTGAAAGGCCTTTCGACGAAGAAAAGCACTAGGAAAGCACGAAATGATATACCAATTACGGTGTGACAGACTGTCACAGTGGGTGACTGTGACATTTTGTAGTGGACCACATTGAACTGGCATGCCGCTCAACGTTTCTGGCCTCCTCGCACCATTACAACTCTCCTGGAATCCCCGTATCGCTCTTCCTCGTGTCATCGTCAGAGGTCATATTCATTCATTCATGTCTTCGCAGTTTTGCACGGACTGACGTTCTCCGGACAAAGACATTCGCCAGTTGGACTTTGTAGCACTACAGCAAGCTGGGTACCGCGGTGCAGTCTTTGATAAAGACAATTGTCTAGTAGGTTGTTGATCTAACCAGATCCTGACATATTATTGATCTACATACAGACGATACCGTACGAAGACGCGCTCGTGCCACCACTCGAGGTCCGTTGTATGCAAGACACGCGGAAAATGTACTCACCTCCAGGCAGGACGCCTGGAAAGAATGTCGACAGGTTTTCGGCGAGGGAAACGTTCTCATCGTGAGCAATTCTGCGGGTACGCCACATGATGCTGGCCAAGTCCAGGTAACGTCAGTGGAGCAACGGAGAGGCCACAAACGCTCATACAGTTCTCTCAGGCCGAATCGGTCTCGCATCATCTCTCTGTTCCTGTATTGCGGCACCGCACACCCAAGCCTGCCTACTCGTGCATCGCGTCGATACGCAGATATTTTGGGTCGCTCGGGACGCCCATCAAGGACGAGGAATTGGTGATCGTGGGAGACCGGATCTTTACCGACGTCGTGATGGCGAATCGAATGCATCGGTATCCCGCGCGCAGTTCCCTAGTAAAAGGGTCAAAGATAGAACGTTCGGGTCCGTTGGCGGTGTGGACGACGGGTGTGTGGCAGCGGGAGAGTATGATGATACGGTGGTTGGAGAAAGGCTTGGTAGATATGCTGACACGTTGGACGGACGACGGGGGACAACGATCTGCTTTGCAAACGCGGTTTGTGAGGGTGAAGTAGTCACGTGGATATTATAACAATATCGAGCGTGTGATACTCGAAAACACTACACTTTATTTTGAAAGATCGCCACTAACTAGAAGTGATGAACTTTTGACGCATGGTCGATTGATCGGCCAGAGGACTTTGGATCTTTGAAGACATTCATGTTCGGGATAGCGGTGCATTGTCCGCGAAATCAAACCGCATGTCGAAAACATTTTGAGTTCTCACCGCATTGGACTGTGCAATCAACACGTTTATTGCATTTCCAGAGTATACTTTTGGCTCACGCCCTAACATTCTCAACTGTCATCCCGTGACATTGAATCATCATAAAGTTGGATTACCACGTCGGTGTAGAAAGTTAATGTAGGATCGCCGCATTCGAATTCAATTAGTAAATTGGATGGGCAGTCTGGAGGACTTTGAGCGTTGTCCAGACGATTAAGCAAGAAATGCTCACCAGAAACTCCCAGAGATCTAGACGTACGTGGGTGTGCGACTGGCTCGTGAGGGGACTCCAATGAAGATCTGTGGGAAACGGTCTGATACATACGAGTAATGATCTTTAAATACTATTTCGAAGGTCAGATTGCTGTCGCCATACTTGCACCCTTTCTCGTCCGCCCATGGGAGTGTCTACCTGGAATACTCTGTCGATTGTTGGTTCTCCAGACTGCTTCCCTCCAGGGCCTCCACCGTTTAGTTTCATACAAGACAGATAATCTACTTCAAAGAAGACAGGAAGAAACGTGGTGCTACATCGAGTTATCGGCCCGCATAACGAATTCTTGGAACAACATCTGACTGGTGTCAATCTCCCTGCGCTCCGCACCATACACCATTACAGCTCCCGCATCTCTGCACGCCTCATCGTCCTCAACATGGCCATCGTATACATCCTGCCGCGAAAACACCTGGTCACAGCCCCGGCAATGATATTTCTCTCCGAGGTGAACTGTCACGACGTGGCGGTTGATCGAGTCCTTTAGCATCGTCTTGGTGCATCCGTCCCAGAGGCAGCTGATTCTGCTATTCGTGTGGCTCCGTTTGTGCCATTTACGTATATGTGCACCGACCTGGGTTCTGGAACCCACGATCCACATCCCGCAGGGGTCACTGGACTTGTTCCATTGACATTCATGAACGGTGATGTTACGACAACCGTCGCCCACGCTGGAGTAGAGATCGTCTTCGTCGATCCATATCCCACCAACATTGACGGCACGAGCGCGTCGGAAACGTCGGCGCCCAAAGCCATTCCTATTTTGGGTCCGATAAATCGCAAGTGGAGATTTCCTCTCGTCACCGACAGAGCATGTGGCTTGTTCGGTGGAGGATGAAGTAGGCAATTGTACCAGGGAGTTACTCGCAAGGAGGTTAACGTGATCAAGCTGATGCACAAACATATGAGCATTAATTACCACAGAGAGATTAGACATACTGACATTGGCGCCAAAGGTTGCATCACCGTTCCCCATTGGGACCAAAAAGCCCAGGCTTGGATCGGGAACGGATTGTGTACCTGAAATAACCTGTAACATCGGTTGCATACCCGGTCCCGTTGCACGGTCAGACGTAAAGATTTCTGTTAAATCATTGGGACCACATCGATTCAAAGTCATCGAATGAACAGTCATTCACGTACCATCCGAGTAAGAATACGGGATAAAAGATCCCACGTCCATCGGTAGAAATTGCGACTCTGGAATCATATGCGGACCAGTAAAGCTTGGCGATGGAGACCATTTTTTTGTGTCCAGCAGGACAGGCGCTCTGTAATGGAGGCGTCAATAAAATCAACGAAATACATAGTATCTTGACCTGAAGCATAAGCTGGTATTGTACGGCTGGATCGCGTGTCAAGAACGAGTAGATGTCATAACACCTGCTACTCACTTGCTTCTACTCTGGCAAAAACAAAAATAAGGATCAGTGTTTGGGACAATTGAGCCAGGTAGACCAGGATGCGACATGAATGGATCCGGAGCCTGGCATCCATGGGAGAAAGTGGGATCCGAGTCAAGTGGAAAATATAGAGGAGCTTTCAAAGAACAAAAGTTTGTGGAAGACGACATCAACGAAGATCCTTTCCAAAGCGTCACAAAACAGAAAGGAGACCGGTCAGAAACGCAACCCCACGGACCATTGCTTACCTCCCCTCCCTATATATGTATCCGGATTGAGTGATAAGCTTGCCTTGAGGTCATAGCTCCGTGGAACTCAATACAGACGAAAAACTCAAAGTAGACGAAGGCTGAAACCTAATGCAGACGAAGGCTGCGCCCGGCCGCACTTGGTGGTGGTCCGTTCATTTTCCCTATGCTCTTTTCCTGGACAGGCACACGCTCTACCGCGGCTGCAAAAGGAGAGGCTTAATTGCAGCCTCGTCGAAGGATCCGACGACTCACAATTATGATTGTGGGGATGTATATTTTTCGGTCAACCGATCATTCGTTTTTCCAGAAACTGTCAGGGTTGACAGGGTCTCCTGAGCTCGCAAAATGACAACTCCTGGAATTTCCGTATCACCCTTCATCATGTCATCGTCAGAGGTCAGATTCATATGCTCATTTCCCTGGCAAGTCATAACAGAAGTCTATCGTGTCAATGGATCGATATGGACATATCATACGTCTCCAATTGATCGTGGTGGCATGCCCGTGGCATGCGGGTCACTTCATGTTATGATCCGATAAAGAATCTACTCAGGGACTTCAACGGGAAAGATGATAAAGGGTCAGGCCTTAATGCAGGTAATGCACAAGTGGACAAGACTAGAGAGTCTGTCCATCGAGTGGCCTCTTTATATTATATGAGGTCTTTAGGGCAAGTGTGAGAATACATGTTTAGGGTAGGTAAATGATAAGGGAAATGAAAGATAGAATGTACTAGAAGAAAGTGACGTTAGGTCACGTGAATAGGGTTATGACTAAGCAAATAGTTAGGTAAGAAAAGATGAGTTTATAACACTTCATGGTAGAACACATCCCAAAAAAGAGAACCAGAATGGATGACTGTGTGATGCTAGAAATGTGTATGATGGGCTGATGGGTTGACGGGTTTGCAGCAACTTGCTGTGTATGTACTTCGTGTTATCCAGAGCTGTCAAGAGCTGTGCATTTTGAGTGGGTAATACTTAGGTGACTGGGAAATCCAATCGCGTAGCGTCTAGCGCCGTGTGAAAAAGGAAGAAGTCGGTTATGACGAAGCCCTCCAAGAAGAGGAGGGCTGCCCAGGTCCCCGCCCAGAGACACCAGCAATTCGAAACGTGGTCGACGAGGTCCCTGTTCGTGCGAGCGAGGCCATCCCCATTAGGGCACACAAAAAAAAAAAACACGACGTGGTGGATCTCTGAAAATGGCTATGACGGACAATCATGGGGTACAGGTATCTCGAAACCCGACGTTCTGATTTAGGCAGCACATGGACCGCGGAGAATAATAAATCACGAATCAGGGAACTCCGGGCAGTCGATGCTGGTGCTAACAATCGGAAGATCACGAGGTTATTGAGGGCAACACCAAAACGGATGGTGACGAGACTGGGTTTTCTTGCCACTTCGTGCGTTGAGTAATATGTGGCGCCACTGGAAGTAGGTCTGTTTCAGGCTTAGCAACAATATTAGCAGAGCGGATTCTGCTGATCCCCGACTCCCACGATAGTGGGGGAGGGTTCACAGCAGAGAACGTCAGGCACCCTGCAAATGAGACCGCACGAACTTTTTACTAGTCTTGGTATTTGTTTTTTCTTTGTCAGCAACTGCCACGTTCCTTGCCGGAGTTCCCCGACTCCCACGAATAGTGGGGGAGGGTTGTCACAGCAGAGAACGTCAGGCACCCTGCAAATGAGACCGCACGAACTTTTTACTATTCTTGGAATTATTATTTTTGTCAGCAACTGCCACGCTCCTTGCCGCAGTTACTCTTCGGTCAACGCCCACTCAGATTATCCGATATCAACGGAAATGATACCGTTCGACCCGGAATAGCCAAGCGATCGGTTTCCGAGTAGTCCTATTTCGGGGTTCGGGGTTCTTGGTTTGAGTGTGTTCCTTCTTATCATCCAGCGTTCAGAAACATCTTGCAGAGATGCCACACGATGCGTCAGACACCCATACCACGCCACGACGATACAGTGAGGCGGGCGCCATGATACGACAACAATGGCCCGACAACAACTTGAACGGGCACGATGGTGAATCATGTGATGACCTGCGTCCGCGCGCACGTCCTGTCATCCGGCCCGCTCTCTCGCCTCAGCGTGCAGAAGCTACCACACAATGTGCACGGTTGTGCATGTTGTGCAGTCGCTCCTGTACGCCGCACTTGTTTTTGCTGTGGCTGTCACCATTGTTCTTGTCCTCGCGCCCCCTCCCTGTGTCGCCCTCCTTCGCCCCACCATGTCCTTGCCCCCATCTACCCCCTGTCGTCTTGCACCTAGCGTGCAAAAGCGACCACACTGACATTCGTCGTCGTCGTGGCGTCGTGGCATTCCGTTGCATCGTCACCGTCACGTTGGTGCTAGGGAACCGCACGGGTACGCGTCACGATTTTGTAACCCGCGGTGCTAGTCGTCATACCCGCGGGAACGTAGCTGAGCGAGCGGAGGCAAAGGGAACGAGAGCAAGACAATGGCGTGTGGTGACTGTTGTGCACTCTCGGCGGAACGAGAATGCGCGGCAGTCGC